>CM034531.1:18208782-18249120 GCA_020002185.1 Paraescarpia echinospica
TATGCAAAATTAAGAACCGACAACCACCTGTCAACTTGATACAGTACAAAACAGTGCCTAAACGACAAACTCAATAAGCATGTAAGATTGCTCACACTACACACATGCATACATATTATTGTTTTTCTTCTTATTATTCTGGAAGAATTTGATTAGGTGATGTATTGATTCAGTTAAAGTTTTATTACAAAAGGTGGCTCCTCGATAGCGACTACCATAGTCTTAGAGGAGTCTCCTGACCCTACTTTTCGTTATGTATCATACATTATGCAATGTTTACTATAAGGTTATATATTTGTATTATTTAATTTTTTTGACATGGGTGTATTGTATGAATTATTTGAAATGTCTGGGTCAAATAAAACAAATTCTTCTTCTTCTTCTTCTTCACCACGATATCATTTCTCCAACCGGTAAATATATTCTCGTCAATCCGCCTGAAGTCCAAACATAAGCAGAAAACAGAATGAAAAAATACAAAACGCTATAAGGGAAGTAAGCAAGCGGGACTGTATTATTATGGGGGATTTTAACCACGGGCATATACAATGGAAATCTCTACAGAGTATGGGGAGTGAGGACCACAAGTTTTTAGTTTTAGTTCAAGATACTTTCCTTTCTCAACATGTGCTAGAACCAACCAGGGGTGAGAATATGTTATACATAGTTTCAAGATAAGTGAGCCACTGAGGAGTAGTGAATCACAACCAGATACATTTTACCATCAAAGTAAAATCAGAAAGGAATAGTAAAAAGCAATACAGGAGAAATTTCCACAAAGGAAGGTATAAGGACATGAGGAAATATTTAGTAAAGATAGACTGGAATAACACACTGAAAAATAAGACAGCAACAGAATGCTGGAATATATTAAAGAGTAAAATTAAGTGCATAGTCGATACATTGTACCCTTCAAAAAACAAGGGAAACGGTCCAAAAAGAAACACTTATCGAAAGAAGCCATTCGAAAAATTAAGTATAAACAACTGATGTGGAAGTCACATAGATGTACTGGAAATGATGAAGACTACAACAGTTATAAAGAAGCACTTAACCAAGCTACAGCTGAAATTGGAAAATCAAAGAGACGCTATGAACAACAATTAGCTAGTAATATAAAACATGACAGCAAGAGATTTTATGCGTATGTTCGAAGCAAACAGAAAGTTCAATATAAGGTCGGACCTCTAGAAGATAGTGCTGGAAATATAATATCAGAGGGATTCTTAATGGCAGAAAACCTGAATGAGTGTTTACCAGAGAAGATGTTAGTTCACTGCCAGTGCCAGGCTAAGTACAAAGGGGCAGATTCAGCCTATTTAGGACAATTAATTGTAACCCCGGAAATGGTAGGTAAGACAATAAGGGCTATGAAGGATAATAAATCACCTGGAGTGGATGGGATTCCGCCCTAACAACTATTGAAAATTGTAGAACAAATTAGCGTACCGCTTGCAACAGTTTTCAATCTGTCATTAGAAGAGGTAGTGGTTCCTTTAGAATGGAAAGAGGCAAACATTATACCGTTATTTAAAAAAGGTTCGAGAAACAAGTCATAGAACTATATACCAGTGAGTTTAACATCAGTGATTTGCAAAGTATTAGAAAGACTAATTAAAGATCACATGGTGGATTTTCTTGTTAAACATAACTTGATAAACCCATCTCAACATGGGTTTTTTAAAGCGAGGTCATGCTCAACAAATATGTTATGTTTTTTGAAGATATCACAAAGTGGGTAGACGAGGGATCACCAGTAGATATCGTCTACTTAGATTTTTAAAAAGCTTTCGACAAAGTACCACATCAAAGATTACTGCTTAAACTAAAGGCCCATGGCACAGGAAATAGTATAAGTAACTGGATAAAAAATGGCTGATTGACAGAAGACAACGTGTAGTAGTTGATGGGGAGGCTTCAAACTGGAAATCGGTATTGAGTGGGGTACCACAGGGATCAGTACTAGAACCTATATTATTCTTAATATATATCAACGATTTGGATGATGAAATAAAAAGCAAGGTGTCGAAATTTGCGGATGATACAAAAGTGTTTAGAAGGATTAAAAATGATGGAGACAGACAACATTTACAAGATGATCTTGACAAGTTGATCAAATGGTCTGAAAAGTGGCAAATGCTGTTCAATTTTGGGAAATCTAAATGCGTCCACACAGGACATGGGAACGAAGAAATAGAATATACAATGGGGGGTACTGCACTAAGTACTACTGTAAAAGAAAAGGACTTAGGGTTAACCATTAGTGCTGATATGAAGGTTTCAGAGCAGTGCGGAATTGCAGCTTCAAAGGGAAATCAAATCCTTGGATTAATTAGGCGAAACATAACGTATAAGAAAAAAGAGCTAATAATACCGCTGTAAAAACAATAGTTAGGCCTCATTTAGAATATTATATTCAAGCGTGGAGGCCATATCGCAGGAAGGACATAGCTATGCTAGAAAGAGTGCAGAGGAGAACAACTAAAATTATACCAAAACTGAGGGATCTTAGTTACGAAATACGCCTAAAAAATGCGGCTTAACAACACTAGAGACCAGGAGATTGAGAAATGATCAGATAGAAGAGTTTAAAATAATTAATGGTTATGAAAATATTTATAGAAATATTTTGTTCTCAGTTAAGAAAGATAGAAGGACTAGAAGACATGAAGTTACATTAGCAAAGGAGCAGTGTAGATTAGATATAAGAAAGTTTTCATTTTCACAAAGGACTGTAAATGAATGGAACAGATTATCTGCTGATTGTGTGGGTGCTACTAGCGTGAATATGTTTAAAAATAAAATCGACACATACCTCAGAAGGGCGGGATACACATAGATAAAAGGGTCGGACTCTCGATAAGCCAAAGGGCTTTCTTGTCCACCTGCCACCTATAGTTAATCCTCTGGGTGGCAATCTTGTTAAATCTTGTTAAATCTTGTTAAATCTTAAGTAGTCGTATTGTGCTTCGAAATTAACCCAGAAGGTCATTTGTAATGTAATTATTGTTTTGCTTTTTCAAAAGTGTAATCTCTCTTCCCTATGCTCTCCCTCTCTCGCCCTCACACCCCCTTCCTCCCTCCCTCCCCCTCTCTCCCCCCCTCTCTCTCTCTCTCTCTATGTCTCCCTCCCCTTTCTCTCTCCTCTCTCTCTCTCCTCCCTCTCTCTCTCCCTCCCTCTTTCTCTCCCCGCTCTCTCTCTCCCCTCTCTCTCCTCTCTCCCCTCCCCCCCCCTCTCTCTCTCTCTCTCTCATTTTCTCACTCCCTCTCGCAATGGTTGTCGTTCAAGAGTAAATCGAGTCGTAGTGTTTGTCTCATCCTCCTTATTGATCTGTTCAAGTTACGTAACGCACAAGACGCTCTGCATGATTGGGCAAAAAGCTACTAAAACGACACATCATGTGTTATTTAAATGTTGAATAACACAATGTTGAGTTATGAAAAAACCTAATTTGTAGGCAGATTTGACTATTTTTCGTATGAAGTGGCGGTTGACTTCAAGATCCATTTTGCGATTTCCCATCAATACGTGCGTTTTTTAATACGGAAATGCTCTTTATAAAACTGAAGCGAGGAGCTACTATTTCTACGATTATACCGAATTTATAACAAAACGTGATGCTTTTCGAAAAATAGTAACTCCGGCGAACAGCATGCGTTTCGACTTTCAATAATTAATTGAGATTTGAGATAATACGATCTACGCCATTGACGGTCTGTTCAATCTGCAGAGACCGAGTGACACTGTTTTGCAGTGTCACTCGACACCTGCTTTGACCCAGGTGTCTTCGTCGGGCTGCGGAACACGTCGCTTGTCCCCAGCTGAGAACAGAGTTGGTGGTGCACGCTCTGAATTGTCAGAACGCTCCCAATATTCGATTTGCTGTCACCAGGACCTGTGCGCTTAAACGGGTAATATTACTTGACACGTTGGTGTGGACATATCACTGATTGCGGGGAGTGGACATCTGCACAACGATGATCATTTGTTATCTGATACGTACAAATATCTTTTTAATTAAGTGGCCTATAGAGAAGACGAATATGATGTATCCTTTTCACACGGTTCTAGTACGAAGCTAGTTTTGTGGGGTTTTATATGGCCACATTATCTGCATTTGTCGTTCTCAAAGACCATCTAAATTAGCATTGCTAATTGTTATATACAACGTAACATTGGTATTCTTCTTGTTTGAATTTGTATTGTTGTAGCATGTTTGCATCGTAACTTGTTCAAAACAGGAAAGTAATTAAAATAATTTCACCTCTAAAGGTGAACATTGATCGGTTCGCCAACAAATCACGTAATGCGGTCGTTTTCCATTTCATCACAAAATCATCTATTTACACCATTAGACATTAACATATATTATTAATAATATGTATTATGGGCTACTTTTTAACCAAACGATATGTTATAAATACCAATACATTTAGTGTTGTAATGTCCCATAAAGACTTAGTCATTTAAAATCGTTATTCCCTTTATAATTTGGGCTGCAACATGTAAGGCCTAGATAGGTGCATGTTTACAGTGACACTACCTCTCATATACAGCGAACCCTCGCTATGAAAATAATATTGCGACGTGGTCAAACTGTTACACACATCTGGTGTTCCTTGTGTCCTCGGAGACACAAAACAGTGTCCAGAACAGGAATGGCAGTTATCTCTTGCATCATGAATTCTTACAGGGAAAGTTCACTGTAAATATAAATAGTTTTTTTGTACTGCTTAATCAGTTATTGCCGTTCATCTTTCAGTACGGATGTCCGATTTAGACCTGGTCAACCTCAACTGCTCGTTCACACGCCTTCAGTATGAAGACCCACATTATCCGGGCACTAAGCGTGACGTCATCGTCGTTCGCGGACCAACCAGCTTCGTGAAGCGAGAAGCCATCTTTCTACATTTCTCCCTCGAGGACGAGACGAGGGACTTTTTCACAGTCAGCTATTTCGTCTTCCCAGGCTATGATGCGTTCAACGTCAGGTACGCATTCGTCTAGAAGAACCATACAAATACCATGGACACTAAATTATTTATCATATCAAACCAACCACTGGTTTGTTCCGTACGACACCAAATTACCACTACTGTAAAACGATACATGAAAAAACATTAAAGTGGCACATATTATATAAAATCTCTTATATTTTATGTTACAGTGCCAGTAGTAAGCAAGAATTGTGGAGGGCAGGGGCCGGTTTCATGTAGTGTACTTAAAGTTACGCAATTACTTAGCGTCATGTGTTTTGCGTAACTCCTATGCTTGCCCATATTAAAAAAATCGCGTAATTTACTAAGACAATCATCTCAGCATTAAGAACGTTCTTAGGCGTTTCATGAAACAAGCCCAGGGGCGCAGTGAGTACAGCATCGGACACTAAATCGAGAGAACCAGGGTTCGAATCATGTGCTGCCGTGTCGAACCTTGGGCAAGTTCGTTCACTCTGCGTTGCTCCAGTTCACCCAGCTCTATGAATGAGTACCTGGCTGTAGAGGGTGGTGGATATTTGTATACGAATAGTATTCGCGCATTAATTGCGGCGTGGCTGATGCTTCCAAGAAAATTCGAGGTGGTGTTCGACTGAACAGGTCTGCAAGTGAGTAACGTGTAAAGCGCTTCGAGTAGTCCTGGGGACTGGATACTGTGCCATTTAAGAAATTATTTTTACTTTACTTTATTCATCAACGAACCTCAGTTCGTTCTTCGTACATCTCTGGAGACGGGACACGTAGTAACAGTGAAATACAAGTGTTGTATACGTTTGCGCTAATTGACCAATCTGTTTAGGATGCCTGGTTTGGCGTCCGTGGAGATGCGTGCTCACATGCTCTTCGATTAAAATGTTTAAACCTGATTTGGCAGAAATATATCTGCAGAAGTACGTTCACTGTTTAAAGTGATATCAACTTAGTCGTCAACAGCTTGGTTGTCAACATTATCCTCGTCGTCGTTGTTGTCATTTTCTTCTTCTTCTGTACGTGTTTGTGTCTGTAGTGAGGATCGAGGTTCGAAGCTGGTGAGCTACCATCGAGTCGTGCCGACCTTTGCTCTGTCGTCCGGACTCAGGATGTGGATCAAATTGATCATGTCGGAGGCTCACTTAATGGACAACACGAACCGCACGGAGTTCAGAGTGGAGGTAGGTCGGAGGGAGTTCACGCCGTGGAAGACAACAAACCACACAGAGTTCAGAGTGGGGGTAGGTCGGAGGGAGTTCATATAATGGAAGACACGAATCACGTAATGAAGGTAGGTCTTTGCGACTTCACGTCGTAGAACACAGCGAAAGTAGTATAGGTGGACTTGACAATACGTAAATCAGCAGGCGGAGGTGGTTGCATGTCTATTTTAGCTGACCTAAGGACATTTTCCATGATGTACTTCCGTTTCCTCTTTTCCCATAATGCATCTGTCATCATTATCTGCTGACCTAATCACCCCTAGCGGAGAGAAGTGAACCTAACCGTCTCATCAAGGTGATAACTATGAGAGAATAATAATAATAATAACCAACAACATATCATCAAAGTAGAAGACTGTTTTATTTACTTATTGATACATGTATTCTCTTTGTTTACTCATCATCATTGAGGCAGAAATATCCGTCGTCAACATCTCCATCATAATGTATAAAATCCCAATTGGGATGATCCCCATTGTCAATAGGAGGCGGTGACGGAGACGGTGTTACATCATACTACGGTGATGGAGGTTGTACGAGTGGGCGCTTCTTCAGTTCTTCAAGAGTGGGGTAGAAGAGGAATTTGTGTTCTTCGAGGAGCTCTTCCTCTCTGTAAGATCAATATTAAAACTTTTAAAACTATAGCAATGAGTCGTTAAATCTTACACACATACAGTGTTATAACCAGACACAACGTTGCTAGGCAACCACAAGTTATTTTGAGCGCGTGGACGGATGAAGGGAAGTCAGTCAGACCAGAACTAGGTCAGAACTAGCTCGTCTATGAATAGGAATTAAAACTGCACACATAAACGAAATCTTGAAAACAGCCAACTATGCAACACCCTGTTAACGAAGTGTCTTGTGACCACTCACGTGCAATCCGAGACACTGGAGTCACTGATTGTCATACTCCAGGTATCATCGTCATCAGTATCATGTGGAATAGATATGATTAAAGGCTAATTGACGTAGACTGAGTCTGCTGATATATATCACTCTGGGCGGGGGCACCCATGGGAAAATTCTAAGATGGCGCCCATCTCCACGTGACCTACCCCCTGGAGGAAAGAAGTGTAAGCAGTAAGGAGGTAAAGAAAAGCACAAGAAGAGACAAGACAAGCTGAAGCAGAGTACACACTAGATGAGAAGGAGGTAAAGAAAAACACCAGAAGAGACAAGACAAGCTCAAGCACAGTACACACTAGCTGAGAAGGAGGTAAAGAAAGCCACCAAAAGAGATTAGAAAAGCTCAAGCACAGAAGGGAGACAGAGGATGATAGGAAGGCAGAGAAGGCGAGGAAAGAGAGGAGAGGGAGACAGAGGAGGATAGGAAGGCAGAAGAGGCGAGGAAAGAGAGGAGAGGGAAACAGAGGAGGATAGGAAGGCAGAGAAGGCGAGGAGAGAGAGGAGAGGGAGACAGAGGAGGATAGGAAGGCAGAGAAGGCGAGGAAAGAGAGGAGAGGGAGATAGAGGAGGATAGGAAGGCAGAGAAGGCGAGGAGAAAGAGGAGAGGGAGACAGAGGAGGATAGGAAGGCAGAGGAGGCGAGGAAAGAGAGGAGAGGGAAACAGAGGAGGATAGGAAGGCAGAGAAGGCGAGGAGAGAGAGGAGAGGGAGACAGAGGAGGATAGGAAGGCAGAGAAGGCGAGGAAAGAGAGGAGAGGGAGACAGAGGAGGATAGGAAGGCAGAGAAGGCGAGGAGAGAGAGGAGAGGGAGACAGAGGATGATAGGAAGGCAGAGAAGGCGAGGAAATACTTGGGAGGTCAAGCGTATGTCAAGCGATAAAATACAAAGTTTGCAGCACTTACTTGTTGGAAACATATAATATTCATCTTGTCCTCGGGACATGCCTTGTCGTGAGCGCTCGCCATCTTCAGCAGTCGGAGAGAAGTTGCGTTGTTCGAAGTCGGTAGAAAGTAATATGCTCCACTAGAGTTTTGTTAGGTTTATATACGCAAACCCGATAGAGGCGTTATGTCTTTTCAATCACGAGACAGTACAAACAATGGAGTCTCGAGTTGAACTCCGCTCTCTGCCCGTACTCGTTAGCGGGTGCAGTATGAGATAAGCCGCGTGACTCGACACTCACGAGAAGCCACTACGCTACGTCCATCCATACACGTGTTCCAACTTCCAACAGTTTACTTACCACAATTCTCATTCTTCAAACTGTCATATACATCTTGTGTCACAGGTGCTCGATAGCGGGTGCATTCCGTACATGGTCTAGCCTGTTACATGTTTGCCTTCCATACATGGTCTAGCTTGTTACATGTCTGCCTTCCAAACATGGTCTAGCTTGTTACATGTTTGCCTTCCATACATGGTCTAGCTTGTTACATGTTTGCCTTCCATACATGGTCTAGCCTGGTACATATTTGCCTTTCGTACATGGTCTAGCTTGTTACATGTCTGCCTTCCATACATGGTCTAGCTTGTTACATGTTTGCCTTCCATACATGGTCTAGCTTGTTACATGTTTGCCTTCCATACATGGTCTAGCCTGGTACATGTTTACCTTTCGTACATGGTCTAGCTTGTAACATGTCTGCCTTCCATACATGGTCTAGCTTGTTACATATTTGCCTTCCATACATGGTCTAGCTTGTTACATGTTTGCCTTCCATACATGGTCTAGCCTGGTACATGTTTGCCTTTCGTACATGGTCTAGCTTGTTACATGTCTGCCTTCCATACATGGTCTAGTTTGTTACATGTTTGCCTTCCATACATGGTCTAGCCTGGTACATGTTTGCCTTTCGTACATGGTCTAGCTTGTTACATGTCTGCCTTCCATACATGGTCTAGCTTGTTACATGTTTGCCTTCCATACACGGTCTAGCTTGTTACATGTTTGCCTTCCATACATGGTCTAGCTTGTTACATGTTTGCCTTTCGTACATGGTCTAGCTTGTTACATGTTGACCTTCCATACATGGACTAGCATGTTATATGTTTGCCTTCCATGCACGGTCTACCTTGTTACATATTTGCCTTTCATACATGGACTAGCTTGTTACATGTTTGCCTTCCATACATGGTCTAGCTTGTTACATGTTTGCCTTCCGTACATGGTCTAGCTTGTTACATGTTTGCCTTCCATACATGGTCTAGCTTGTTACATGTTTGCCTTCCATACATGGTCTAGCTTGTTACATGTTTGCCTTCCGTACATGGACTAGCTTGTTACCTGTTTGCTATCCATACATGGTCTAGCTTGTTACATGTTTGCCTTCCATACACGGACTAGCTTGTTACGTGTTTGCCTTCCATACATGGTCTGGCTTGTTACATGTCTGCCTTCCATACATGGTCTAGCTTGCTACATGTCTGCCTTCCATACATGGTCTAACTTGTGACATGTTTGCCTTCCATACATGGTCTAGCTTGTTACATATTTGCCTTCCATATATGGTCTAACTTGTGACATGTCTGCCTTCCATACATGGTCTAACTTGTTACATGTTTGCCTTCCATACACGGACTAGCTTGTTACATGTTTGCCTTCCATACATGGTCTAGCTTGTTACATGTCTGCCTTCTATATATGGTCTAGCTTGTTACATGTTTGCCTTCCATACACGGTCTAGCTTGTTACATGTTTGCCTTCCATACATGGTCTAGCTTGTTACATGTTTGCCTTTCGTACATGGTCTAGCTTGTTACATGTTGACCTTCCATACATGGACTAGCATGTTATATGTTTGCCTTCCATGCACGGTCTACCTTGTTACATATTTGCCTTTCATACATGGACTAGCTTGTTACATGTTTGCCTTCCATACATGGTCTAGCTTGTTACATGTTTGCCTTCCATACATGGTCTAGCTTGTTACATGTTTGCCTTCCGTACATGGTCTAGCTTGTTACATGTTTGCCTTCCGTACATGGACTAGCTTGTTACCTGTTTGCTATCCATACATGGTCTAGCTTGTTACATGTTTGCCTTCCATACACGGACTAGCTTGTTACGTGTTTGCCTTCCATACATGGTCTGGCTTGTTACATGTCTACCTTCCATACATGGTCTAGCTTGCTACATGTCTGCCTTCCATACATGGTCTAACTTGTGACATGTTTGCCTTCCATACATGGTCTAGCTTGTTACATATTTGCCTTCCATATATGGTCTAACTTGTGACATGTCTGCCTTCCATACATGGTCTAACTTGTTACATGTTTGCCTTCCATACACGGACTAGCTTGTTACATGTTTGCCTTCCATACATGGTCTAGCTTGTTACATGTCTGCCTTCTATATATGGTCTAGCTTGTTACATGTTTGCCTTTCATACATGGTCTAGCCTGTTACATGTCTGCCTTCCGTACATGGACTAGCTTGTTACATGTTGGCCTTCCGTACATGGTCTAGCTTGTTACATGTTTGCCTTCCATACATGGACTAGCTTGTTACATGTTTGCCTTCCGTACATGGACTAGCTTGTTACATGTTGGCCTTCCGTACATGGTCTAGCTTGTTACATGTTTGCCTTCCATACATGGACACTAGCTTGTTACAGGTCTGCCTTTCATACATGGTCTAGCTTGTTACATGTTTGCCTTCCGTACATGGACTAGCTTGTTACATGTTTGCCTTCCATACATGGTCTAGCTTGGCGGAAAGTGAAGGAGCTAGTGTCTGCTGCTGAGGGGGAATTAGCCTGTCACGGGACCAACCTCCTAGTGGAAGTAGTACCACCTGGCGGGCAATGAAGGAGTAATGACGGAATATTAAAGGCTAATTGACGTAGACTGAGTCTGCTGATATATATCACTCTGGGCTGGAGCACTCATGGGGAAATTCTAAGATGGTGCCCGCCTCCACGTGACCTACCCCCTGGAGGAAAGAAGTGTAAGTAGTAAGGATATTTTATTTGCTATTTTGTTTGTATTACTGCCAGTTTAAATGGTTATTTATTATGATGCCTAAAAAATTGAAATTGATGGCACATTCATTCTGTCATGCATTGTCCGACATGTCCTGTCTCCCTTGTAACACTTTGTCGTGATTGCCCAAAGACACACAACTCCCATGTAACACTTTGTGTCACTTCTGCCCAAAGACCCCCACTCCAATATAACACTTTGTGTCACTATTGCCCAAAGACCCCCACTCCCATGTAACCTTTGTGACTATTGCCCAAAGTCCCCCACTCGAATGTAACACTTTGTGTCACTATTGCCCAAAGACCCCCACTCCCATGTAACCTTTGTCACTATTGCCCAAAAAAACCCACTCCCATGTAACACTTTGTCACTATTGGCCAAAGATTCCACCCCCATGTAACACTGTCACTATTGTGTGGGACTGTCAGGGAGCTGTGTGTGACTGCCAGGAGCTGTGTGGGACTGTCAGGTAGCTGTGTGGTACTGTCAGGGAGCTGTTTTGGACTGTCAGGAGCTGTGTGTGATTGTCAGGGAGCTGTGTGTGACTGTCAGGAGCTGTATAGGACTGTCAGGGAGCTGTGTGAGACTGTCAGGGAGCTGTGTGGGACTGTCAGGAACTATGTGGGACTGTCAGGAAGCTGTGTGAGACTGTTATGGAGCTGTGTGGGACTATCAGGGAGCTGTGTGGGACTGCCAGGAGATGTAAGTGTTACATGGGAGTGGGGGGGGGGTCTTGTGACAAAGTGTTACATGGGAGTGGGGGTCTTGTAACAAAGTGTTACATGGAATTGGGGGTCGTTGAGCAATAGTGACATAGTGGTACATGGGAGTGGGGGTCTTGTGACAAAGTGTTACATGGGAGTGGGGGTCTTTGGGCAATAGTGACAAAGTGGTACATGGGAGTGGGGGTCTTTGGGCAATAGTGACAACGTGTTACATGGGAGTGGGGTATTTTGGCAATAGTGACAAGGTGTTACTTGGGAGTTGGGGTCTTTGGGCAATAGTGACATAGTGGTACATGGGAGTCTTGTAACAAAGTGTTATATGGGAGTGTGGGTCTTTGGGCAATAGTGACAGTGTTACATGGGAGTGGGGGTCTTTGGGCAATAGTGACAAGGGGGAGTGGGGGTCTTTGGGCAATCGTGACAAAGTGGTACATGGGAGTGGGGTCTTTGGGCAATAGTGACAACGTGTTACATGGGAGTGTGGGTCTTTGGGCAATAGTGAAAGTGTTACATGGGGGTGGGGTCTTTGGGCAATAGTGACAAAGTGTTACATGGGAGTGGGGGGTTTTGGGCAATAGTGACAAAGGTTACATGGGAGTGGGGGTCTTTGGACAATAGTTACACAAAGTGTTACATTCGAGTGGGGGTCTTTGGGCAATAGTGACAACGTGTTACATGGGAGTGGGGTCTTTTGGCAATAGTGACAAGGTGTTACTTGGGAGTTGGGGTCTTTGGGCAATAGTGACATAGTGGTACATGGGAGTGGGGGACTTGTAACAAAGTGTTATATGGGAGTGTGGGTCTTTGGGCAATAGTGACAGTGTTACATGGGAGTGGGGGTCTTTGGGCAATAGTGACAAGGGGGAGTGGGGGTCTTTGGGCAATCGTGACAAAGTGGTACATGGGAGTGGGGTCTTTGGGCAATAGTGACAACGTGTTACATGGGAGTGTGGGTCTTTGGGCAATAGTGACAGTGTTACATGGGGGTGGAGTCTTTGGGTAATAGTGACAAAGTGTTACACGGGAGTGGGGGTTTTGGGGCAATAGTGACAAAGGTTACATGGGAGTGGGGGTCTTTGGGCAATAGTGACACAAAGTGTTACATTCGAGTGGGGGACTTTGGGCAATAGTCACAAAGGTTACATGGGGGTGGGGGTCTTTGGGCAATAGTGACACAAAGTGTTATATTGGAGTGGGGGTCTTTGGGCAGTAGTGACACAAAGTGTTACATGGGAGTTGTGTGTCTTTGGGCAATTACGACAAAGTGTTACAAGGGAGACAGGACATGTCGGACAATGCATGACAGAATGAATGTGCCATCAATTACATTTTTTTAGGCATCATAATAAATAACCATTTAAACTGGCAGTCATACAAACAAAATAGCAAATAAAATATCCTTACTACTTACACTTCTTTCCTCCAGGGGATAGGTCACGTGGAGGCGGGCACCATCTTAGAATTTCCCCATGAGTGCTCCAGCCCAGAGTGATATATATCAGCAGACTCAGTCTACGTCAATTAGCCTTTAATATTCCGTCATTACTCCTTCATTACCCGCCAGGTGGTACTACTTCCACTAGGAGGTCGGTCCCGTGACAGGCTAATTCCCCCTCAGCAGCAGACACTAGCTCCTTCACTTTCCGCCAAGCTAGACCAAGTATGGAAGGCAAACATGTAACAAGCTAGTCCATGTACGGAAGGCAAACATGTAACAAGCTAGACCATGTATGGAAGGCAAACATGTAACAAGCTAGACCATGTATGGAAGGCAAACATGTAACAAGCTAATCCATGTACGGAAGGCAAACATGTAACAAGCTAGTCCATGTACGGAAGGCAAACATGTAACAAGCTAGACCATGTATGAAAGGCAGACCTGTAACAAGCTAGTCCGTGTATGGAAGGCAAACATGTAACAAGCTAGTCCGTGTATGGAAGGCAAACATGTAACAAGTTAGACCATGTATGGAAGGCAAACATGTAACAAGCTAGTCCGTGTATGGAAGGCAAACATGTAACAAGCTAGTCCGTGTATGGAAGGCAAACATGTAACAAGCTAGTCCATGTACGGTAGGCAGACATGTAACAGGCTAGACCATGTATGAAAGGCAAACATGTAACAAGCTAGTCCGTGTATGGAAGGCAAACATGTAACAAGCTAGACCATGTACGGAAGGCAAACATGTAACAAGCTAGTCCATGTACGGAAGGCAGACATGTAACAGGCTAGACCATGTATGAAAGGCAAACATGTAACAAGCTAGACCATATATGGAAGGCAGACATGTAACAAGCTAGACCATGTATGGAAGGCAAACATGTAACAAGCTAGTCCGTGTATGGAAGGCAAACATGTAACAAGTTAGACCATGTATGGAAGGCAGACATGTCACAAGTTAGACCATATATGGAAGGCAAATATGTAACAAGCTAGACCATGTATGGAAGGCAAACATGTCACAAGTTAGACCATGTACGGAAGGCAGACATGTAACAGGCTAGACCATGTATGAAAGGCAAACATGTAACAAGCTAGTCCGTGTATGGAAGGCAAACATGTAACAAGCTAGACCATGTACGGAAGGCAAACATGTAACAAGCTAGTCCATGTACGGAAGGCAGACATGTAACAGGCTAGACCATGTATGAAAGGCAAACATGTAACAAGCTAGACCATATATGGAAGGCAGACATGTAACAAGCTAGACCATGTATGGAAGGCAAACATGTAACAAGCTAGTCCGTGTATGGAAGGCAAACATGTAACAAGCTAGTCCATGTACGGAAGGCAGACATGTAACAGGCTAGACCATGTATGAAAGGCAAACATGTAACAAGCTAGTCCGTGTATGGAAGGCAAACATGTAACAAGCTAGACCATGTACGGAAGGCAAACATGTAACAAGCTAGTCCATGTACGGGAGGCAGACATGTAACAGGCTAGACCATGTATGAAAGGCAAACATGTAACAAGGTAGACCATATATGGAAGGCAGACATGTAACAAGCTAGACCATGTATGGAAGGCAAACATGTAACAAGCTAGTCCGTGTATGGAAGGCAAACATGTAACAAGTTAGACCATGTATGGAAGGCAGACATGTCACAAGTTAGACCATATATGGAAGGCAAATATGTAACAAGCTAGACCATGTATGGAAGGCAAACATGTCACAAGTTAGACCATGTATGGAAGGCAGACATGTAACAAGCTAGACCATGTATGGAAGGTAGACATGTAACAAGCCAGACCATGTATGGAAGGCAAACACGTAACAAGCTAGTCCGTGTATGGAAGGCAAACATGTAACAAGCTAGACCATGTATGGATAGCAAACAGGTAACAAGCTAGTCCATGTACGGAAGGCAAACATGTAACAAGCTAGACCATGTACGGAAGGCAAACATGTAACAAGCTAGACCATGTATGGAAGGCAAACATGTAACAAGCTAGTCCATGTATGAAAGGCAAATATGTAACTAGGTAGACCGTGCATGGAAGGCAAACATGTAACAGGCTAGACCATGTATGGAAGGCAAACATGTAACAGGCTAGACCATGTATGGAAGGCAGACATGTAACAAGCTAGACCATGTACGAAAGGCAAAAATGTACCAGGCTAGACCATGTATGGAAGGCAAACATGTAACAGGCTAGACCATGTATGGAAGGCAGACATGTAACAAGCTAGACCATGTACGAAAGGCAAACATGTACCAGGCTAGACCATGTATGGAAGGCAAACATGTAACAAGCTAGACCATGTATGGAAGGTAAACATGTAACAAGCTAGACCATGTATGGAAGGCAGACATGTAACAAGCTAGACCATGTATGGAAGGCAAACATGTAACAGGCTAGACCATGTACGGAATGCACCCGCTAACGAGCACCTGTGACACAAGATGTATATGACAGTTTGAAGAATGAGAATTGTGGTAAGTAAACTTTTGGAAGTTGGAACACGTGTATGGATGGACGTAGCGTAGTGGCTTCTCGTGAGTGTCGAGTCACGCGGCTTATCTCATACTGCACCCGCTAACGAGTACGGGCAGAGAGCGGAGTTCAACTCGTGACTCCATTGTTTGTACTGTCTCGTGATTGAAAAGACATAACGCCTCTATCGGGTTTGCGTATATAAACCTAACAAAACTCTAGTGGAGCATATTACTTTCTACCGACTTCGAACAGCGCAACTTCACTCCGACTGCTGAAGATGGCGAGCGCTCACGACAAGGCATGTCCCGAGGACAAGATGAATATTATATGTTTCCAACAAGTAAGTGCTGCAAACTTTGTATTTTATCGCTTGACATACGCTTGACCTCCCAAGTATTTCCTCGCCTTCTCTGCCTTCCTATCCTCCTCTGTCTCCCTCTCCTCTCTCTCCTCGCCTTCTCTGCCTTCCTATCCTCCTCTATCTCCCTCTCCTCTCTTTCCTCGCCTTCTCTGCCTTCCTATCCTCCTCTGTCTCCCTCTCCTCTCTCTCCTCGCCTTCTCTGCCTTCCTATCCTCCTCTATCTCCCTCTCCTCTCTCTCCTCGCCTTCTCTGCCTTCCTATCCTCCTCTGTTCTCCCTCTCCTCTCTTTCCTCGCCTCCTCTGCATTCCTATCCTCCTCTGTCTCCCTCTCCTCTCTCTCCTCGCCTTCTCTGCCTTCCTATCCTCCTCTATCTCCCTCTCCTCTCTTTCCTCGCCTTCTCTGCCTTCCTATCCTCCTCTGTCTCCCTCACCTCTCTCTCCTCGCCTTCTCTGCCTTCCTATCCTCCTCTGTTTCCCTCTCCTCTCTTTCCTCGCCTCCTCTGCCTTCCTATCCTCCTCTGTCTCCCTCTCCTCTCTTTCCTCGCCTTCTCTGCCTTCCTATCATCCTCTCTCTCCCTTCTGTGCTTGAGCTTTTCTAATCTCTTTTGGTGGCTTTCTTTACCTCCTTCTCAGCTAGTGTGTACTGTGCTTGAGCTTGTCTTGTCTCTTCTGGTGTTTTTCTTTACCTCCTTCTCATCTAGTGTGTACTCTGCTTCAGCTTGTCTTGTCTCTTCTTTTGCTTTTCTTTACCTCCTTACTGCTTACACTTCTTTCCTCCAGGGGGTAGGTCACGTGGAGAATGGCGCCATCTTAGAATTTTCCCATGGGTGCCCCCGCCCAGAGTGATATATATCAGCAGACTCAGTCTACGTCAATTAGCCTTTAATCATATCTATTCCACATGATACTGATGACTGGTCTGACTGACTTCCCTTCATCCGTCCACGCGCTCAAAATAACTTGTGGTTGCCTAGCAACGCTGTGTCTGGTTATAACACTGTATGTGTGTAAGATTTAACGACTCATTGCTATAGTTTTAAAAGTTTTAATATTTACCTTACAGAGAGGAAGAGCTCCTCGAAGAACACAAATTCCTCTTCTACCCCACTCTTGAAGAACTGAAGAAACGCCCACTCGTACAACCTCCATCGCCGTAGTATGATGTAACACCGTCTCCGTCACCGCCTCCTATTGACAATGGGGATCATCCCAATTGGGATTTTATACATTATGATGGAGATGTTGACGACGGATATTTCTGCCTCAATGATGATGAGTAAACAAAGAGAATATATGTATCAATAAGTAAATAAAACAGTCTTCTACTTTGATGATATGTTGTTGGTTATTATTATTATTATTCTCTCATAGTTCTCACCTTGATGAGACGGTTAAGTCCACTTCTCTCCGCTAGGGGTGATTAGGTCAGCAGATAATGATGACAGATGCATTATGGGAAAAGATTAAACGGAAGTACATCATGGAAAATGTCCTTAGGTCAGCTAAAATAGACATGCAACCACCTCCGCCTGCTGATTTACGTATTGTCAAGTCCACCTATACTACTAGCGAACTGTGTAGTCTTCACCGAGGACGTAGGTGGTGGGGTGTTTACGTCATAGAACACAACGAACCGTGTAGTCTTCACCGAGGACGTAGGTGGTGGGGTGTTTACGTCATAGAACACAACGAACCGTGTAGTCTTCACCGTGGACGTAGGTGGTGGGGTGTTTACGTCATGGAAGGCAACGAACCACGTAGAGTTCAAATTGGAGCTAGGTTGTTGCGAGGTCACGTCGTAGAAGACAACGAATAACGCCGAGTTCAGTGTGGAGGTAGGTCGTAACGGGTTCGTAATAACAACAACGACTGCACAAACAGCACTTATTTTGTGGTCCAAATATAGGTCGAACGACGTATGGATTTTATGGCATGGATGCCAAAAATATTCACGCCTCAGGCTAGACGTCTTAGAGACGACGATAACAACATGTGCACTGGGACGTGTCTCGACAACGTTTTAATACCGAGGCCTTACACTCGGTGCACCTCTCACTGCGCATGCAAATAAGATGAGACGCTGGACAAGAATGCGGTTAGCGCATTAAATTTGGCCGATACTTGTTTCGATGAATCTCTGGGGTTGACGACATCTGGTATTGTAGCGCGAACTATCTGCACTGCGTCAACACTAAGTCATTCTGTCGCTTGCGTTGTCCCCGTACGGTTGGTATCGGCTAATCGCATCCATTCTATATGCATATCATTACAACTAGTATTGATGAATTCCTACGCCATCTGGGACTTTAACAGGATATCCAGCATCCGTGACAATTATAAATAATACGGTCACCGGTAGTACAAGAAACGTAACAATGTTGTGCCACATCTTTATTATAACACCAATCATTTGCCAGATATGTCCAAAGACATTTTCAACTGAAGAGTGCGTATGTGTAACAAGGCAGGCTAAATCTGTTCAAAATCAAAGACAATGGCGAATTCCTGTGGATTGAGTCCGTCATCAACAAAGCAGCTCGCCTTCCTCACGCAATGTGACTCGCCTTCATAATTGCAGTTATGTCCACCCAGCTTTATTACCACAACTTCGTTAGCATAATCTAAGAAACGTATTTCTCAGACCAAGCAACGTTCAACTATGCCTCATGACAAACACATTATATTCCCACCATGCGTAAAGTTGAATGAGGAAGAGGAGTTTATCGTCTCAATTATAGAATACATATCGTGTTAAGACATTCGCTTTGGGTCAAACAAATGTATCCATTACGTTATTATTGTCTTACCATTTTGTGCACATGAGCGATTTTGTAGATTGTCATAATAAATCGAACATAGAATGTCCTCGAAAAAAATAGTATTGATGCGAACATATCAACATTTGACAACATGATATTAGAGTATCATTTGGATTATGGTAGTCTTGAGGTTGTCTGGTAATACCTCGTCAGGTGCCGATATTCACTCGCATCTTTCGATGTCCATTCTCTACCTTTGACCATTGGCCTTTTGTCTACCCACTGGCGATGTACTTAAAACACAAAGGTAGTTAATTCAGTGTATTTATATATATTATGTGTATCTGATGTGCTTTTCTACCAGGTGGAGAAAGATGGAAATTGGCAGAATTGAATGGTGAGCAACTCTCCAGACGTCGCCACTGCGAACGAGTTCAATTATTGTAATTTGTTATAACCTGTGCCATTAGTATGATGCTTCACAACTGTGTGCTAGCTAGTGCATAATACAGTTCAACCTGCATAGCGTATGTAGGTCACACTTCGAATTGGTCTGTATCAGCAATTGTATGAAGTGGTTGTTGCACGTACGTATGTCCTTCATATAAACCAACTGGTGCCGCTTGTCCTTTGTAGTACAGCGTCGTGAAATTCTGGGACCGACGCAGTGCCAAGATGCAGAAGAAACACCTTTTCTTCATTTTCTTTGAATGGAAGAACAACATCATTGAACAGTCTGTACTGTTGTACACGACCACGCCGTGGAGTATCGGTGCCGGTCTATGCGGGGTCTTCCTCACGATCCACCGGGGCTTCCAGCTCGCCCAGGTCGCTTATCGCAAGTTCAAGAAGGAAAAGCGACGACGGACGATACGGAAGCAGACTCTCCGAGAACTGAAACAGAAACAGTTGGAGGCGGAAGCGGCACCATGCTGAATGACGTCACAACCCCTACTGTCGCGTTCAAATGTGATGGTTGTGAATTTTCTACTTTATTGTATTTTCTTTGTACAAACTCGGAGGGTTATTTATTATATTTAATTACTTACTTTTTAATAACCTATCTTGATATGCGCTATTTTTTATTGAAACTGTGAACCTGGTTCAATTAGATAACGTTCATACTTAGCAAAAACAGTATTAACTGAACGAGAATATATTACATGATTTCAGCTTCTAAAGCAAAATGTGAAGACAGCGTCAACATTCAGAAATGACGAAGAGTGTAAGTTTCGGCTTTACTAGTAAACGCGTATGTACAGAGTGATAGACAGGCTGACGTAGTTATAATGTGCAGTTGGATATCCTCTGGAGGGCCCATGAGTAGCCTCGATTATCCAGGCGCCGCAAGATTGGAGCACGGTAGGGCTCCCGTTCTACCGCCTGGAAGATAACACTGGTTTTCACTGCACGACACTGATCCCGGTTTACACTGAATCCGGGTAGAGACGATGATTGGCTCTCAGACGAACAATAAAACTAAAAGTTAAATAAGAGTCAACTTATATAAGTGTATGCTACGCATTGGAAACTTTGGCTAATACTGACACAAGTGATAAACAAAAAAGTTAAATATAATTTATTTTTGGATTTAGAATCTCGATAACGACGCTAATTTGCAGCAAAATGGATTTTCGAGTAGCACTAGTCTCGATTATCCAGGCGCCGCGTGATAGAAGCACCATAGGAGCGGCACTAGATGCATGCATTCATAACGCATGTTCTCGGCCAGACTCTCTTTCCCGGCGAAGTCACAGACTGTTCAGCCGGGCAAGAGTCGGTTAAGCAAGACTAGACCATGAGCGGCCATTTTGTTTCCCGCTGCACTGTCTAACTGCAAAGTATGACTAGAGCTAAGACTCCTGCGTGCAGAACGTCAGTAGCTGAATCAAGCACCAAAGTAGTCTATAAAATACGGTGGTCAGCACGCGGTTGCAGTGTTGTCGATTTGTATGCCGGTTCACGAGCCGAAAGTAGTTCCGTGTCAGAAGTAAGCGCCCGCGAAGTGGCATCTGTTAGTGACGCATTTAAAGTTGCATTCTGAGTTAAATTACCATGTTTACCTGCTTTTAGGAAAGCGTATGTGCAACATGAACACTATTTGCTTATTTTATAATACTTGCTACCATAAATATGTTATGTCACTTTCGTATTTGGTATGTTATTCGACAAATTCTGCTTTTGCAAATTAATATCGCTATATTCGACCAGTAGAATTATTAACGTATGACACGCGAATATAACTGTTAGTCTTTTGCACCGTTTTATCTTAAAATAGCATATTATGTTAAAAGTGTTTATATGGACTTCACGGAAATGACATATAGCAGCGTTTCTCAAACGGTGGATCGCGACTGCCGGTGGGTCGCGAGAGGGTTATTAGGGGAGGTCGCGATAGATCTGCCAATGTCAACCTATTGAAGGGAATTGTGGGCTGTCACACTTCGTAGGCCTTCGTAGATCGTAATATAATGTAGAACCAATGCATGCATCACTGCTTCCCAGATAAATCGAGATGGTGTTTGATTGAACAGGTCTGCCAGGGAATAAAGTGTAAAGCGCTTTGAGCAGTCCTGAGGATTGGATACTGGGCTATATAAGAACTTGCCTTGACCTTTTTGGTTTTACAATAAAATATGAGTATATTCAAGTTCGTCTTTACAATCAGAGAAAATATCTCGGAAACTCGCTAGCTATCCCCAGTGCATTGCGCTCGTGCCGGACACTAATCCCCTGGATGCAGAAACCCCGCCCCAAAACGATCATTTTTCAGTTATAAAATCACGCTTTGTTTCAGCCGTTTGGGGCGCCATCAATGATCTTTGTTACATCAGGATTTGAAGTCTTGGCGCGCGGCATTGCACCGAACATCACTGGTCTGCACTGCGTTTTGCACCGAGAAGTTATTGACACCTTTACCTGGTGATCTCAAGACAGTTTTGTACACGACTGTGAAGACAACGAACTAAGGCGAACGCCTTAAGATCGCGTCTGTATAGTCTGCTGTGCCAGAATATGGGGGCTGAATACGAAATGATTCTCCTCCATACGGCGGTGCGCTGGTTTTCCAAAGGCAAAGTTCTTGACCGCATTTTCGATCTCCGAGCTGAGGTAGCTCAAATCCTGAGGGAGAAGAAGAAGATGAAATTGCTTCCGAACTTCGTGGGTGCGACGTGGTTGCAGAAGTCAGCGTGATGGTGGACATTTGTGGCAGACTCGACATATTGAATATGTTGCTGCAGGGACGATATACGATAATCATCGAGGAAACGGAAACAAATTCATGCTTTCAAAGACAAACTTTATCTTTGGGTCACAAAAATGGAAATGTCCCGGTTTGCCGCCTTCCCCACATGCACTGACACAATTTGTTGAAGTGTCCGAGATGGGTCTCAGCTAGATGAAAAACACGATTTGGGCACACTTGCCCAAACTCCAAAGGGCACTGGGGCGATACTTTCAGTGGTCCCCGGGTTTCAAAGACTCGTTTCTCTTATTCAAAACCCATTTATGTTTAAAGCTGACGCTGTGGAGGACAACAACACCCAAGAAGAGCTCCTGGAGGTACGCCGTGACTGAGATGCCAGCATGCTGCACGAATCCGTCGTGAATCTGATGGAGTTTTGGCTGGAGATGAGGGACAAATATCCGGAAATTTGCTAAGTAGCTAAGTAAGACCAAACCCCGAATCGACAATGTCGTCGATTCCTACGCATGTTTTCCACTGTATACATAGCAGGGGGTCGCGGTGACTGATAACTCGGACGCGGGGGTCTTTGGGTAAATCCAGTTGGGAAACGCTGATATATAGTGTATAGGGCATGTCGAATCACTGGAAATTTACATTAAAAAGAATGACAATCTAAGAATGCAACTTTAAGTTTGTTAGGGCATATCGCATGGACAGAAATTAAACAGTTTCAATTATAACAACAACAACAAAAACTCAGAAGCTAAAACTGTAAGTTATTTCGGGCCCAGCAGCAGACTTGATGATGAAGGGTCAGGTGAAAGGTTAAAAGGGCAGGCCAATGTGTTCACTACGCATTTACTTACGCCTGGCACGATATTACTCTCGGCTCTTTACACCGGTGTCGGAGAACCACGTTTTCGAATAGTCTTATCGGAGATATATAGGTAAATATGGCAGATGCGTGTGTATACAGTCTTGAAAATGGTTGGAACTTTTTACATTCTCGATGTTCTTGATATAATCCTGAATGGACGCTGATCGCACATATTCATTACCTCCACGTAGTTGTGCATTTAAGACACAGTATCATTGATAATACCATACTTGTAGTAACTACGTTCTTACAAGCATTACCCAAAAAGTCGCATCGGTAACATTTCTATACGCTAAATAGTGTGCGACACGAGAAGAAACTAGGTGAAAGCAAAATGGTTGGTCATTCCCGTGATTAAGAAGTTCAATACTGGAAGGCTGTATGTCATAAAAATAACATCCCCATATGCCGCTAACATTTGTATTGCGCACTAGACCTACTAAGAAATGGTTCTTGTGGAAACGTTGGCGGTAAGTTTAGGTAGCAGTATTAATTGTTTGTCACTTTACATTTGTATTTCTACGATCTAAGGTAAAACACACGTGCCTTATACAACCAACGTCTGACCCTGCCCATGCGTACTTTCTCTACATCAGTGGTTGTATTGAAACGGCACATTATTGACAAAATGTTATCATCGCAACATCACTGAGCATATATAGATCGAACTCTATAACATAAATGTGATACATTTGCTCAACGTAGTTATACTCGTCATGTTCATGAATGGATTTTTTTTGCTAATCTATTATCTATTCTTTCTGTTAACTCTCTTCAATATTTTATCAATAATATAGTATGCCGTTTATTTTTAATAATTGCTTTGAATCCTACATACGCACGTTACTTAGTATAGTCTACATGGTTTAACGTGAAAACACACTTTTGTGGGATGTATGCGGGGTTGGTAGGTTTTGAACTTTGTAATGCCTTCATCGAATTCCCGATGTTGCTGTATTCAGTTTCAACGCAGTCTAGATGCCAAACAACGGCTGTACATTACAAAGTGTTTTTACGTATTGATGAGTCGACTGCTGTCGCGAAAGCTCCGAGCTCGTAAAAACATTATGATCACTTTGGTGTAGATTACTCGCCTTTGGTGCGTCTCATCTAGCACCGATCGCCTGCCCCTGACAGCCGATTTAATATTTGATAAGTTCACGCAGCGGCTCGTATTTGAAGGAAGACTAGCCGCAGGTCGGGTTTTTTTTTCTCGTTAATGTCCTTCCGAAAAGATAACACCCCGACGGTGGGCATGCGAACGTGTCGCCCAAATGAAGGGTTTATTGATTTAGCGGAGTCTCGTCGGTTGTTGTTATGCTGGAAGGGAGGAAAGCCTATTGTTGTGATGTCTCGTCGCGTCGTTTCTGATTTAAGGTCGTCGCCTTTATTGGTGGTGTTTCTGGTTGCATCAGCGTGTGGGTATTTTGGTCTTTACGAGATTGCGCAATCACTTAGTCGTGTTTATTTGGTTGCGTTTTTGTACGATAAAAGGTTGATTGGGATGCATTATTTGTATGCATTTGTACACGAATGGTTGCATTAGCTCGTGCGTGTATAGATGCATGGTTTCGCGATTGTTTGCATTGTATGACATTGTGTACATGGATGTGTGTTTGGTGGTCGTGTGTAAGTGTGAACACACTGTTAATTTTGTGTACGCAAATGCAAAATGGCTACTTTGTTCCCCGTGAGTTGCGAAAATATAATTGCTTAGTGATTTTGTATGGAATGTACCTGTGCGTCTGTGCATCTCGTACTTGAATTCGAATGGGACTGTAGATTCGTAATTATGCGTGTATTGCGGTCGTGATTGAGAGCGTGATTGTGCCGTCGTGAATTATACTGCTGAGCACAAAGCATGTTTAACTGCTGTATATTGACTTACTCGTGTTGTGCCTTTTGGCATATGTGTCAAGTGCGTTCACAGCTTTTCTCCCTTTCCATGGGCGATTGTCTTTTCAACAATGTCCAGCAGGTCTCCGTTCGTAACTGCATTACACTTGTTACAACGAGAGAGAGAGAGAGAGAGAGAGAGAGAGAGAGAGAGAGAGAGAGAGAGAGAGAGAGAGAGAGAGAGAGAGAGAGAGAGAGAGAGAGAGAGAGAGAGAGAGAGAGCAGAGAGAGAGAGAGAGAGAGAGAGAGAGAGAGAGAGAGAGAGAGAGAGAGAGAGAGAGAGAGAGAGAGAGAGAGAGAGAGAGAGAGTGACACATGACCGCAGTTAACGACATTTATCTCCAAATAGGAACTGTTTTTGGACTAACATGGGAGTGGTTTATTTTCAGAGTTTTCCTTTTCTGCTTTATGTCATTTATCCATTATTTCTGCGTTGGATATATTTCACCCTCTAGTGTAGAAGTCAGGCAGAAGAGAGCAACAACTTACTTATATATTATTAATGATGCTACTTTTCGTACTAAATGCTTTTTGGTGTCCTCTAGCGGTGGACCTTAGTTCACGCCACAGTTTATTTGATGTCCCAGTGAAATCAACTGTTCTCGGCGGTAGAATGTTGGCCAAGTCTCATAGATGTTGACGTATGTTGTGTGTTATATTATGTCCACATCAACAGCTGATCCGGTAGTTGTGTCCAATAAAACGTCATAATATAAGTTATCTCGGCACGTACCTAAAGTAACACGACTACTCAACCAATTTGCTATGGCTATAAAACTATTATTGCGGTCATACGTGTGTGTGTGTGTGTGTGTGTGTGTGTGTGTGTGTGTGTGTGTGTGTGTGTGTGTGTGTGTGTGTGTGTGTGTGTGTGTGTGTGTGTGTGTGTGTGTGTGTGTG
Organism: Paraescarpia echinospica; assembly: GCA_020002185.1. NCBI lineage: Eukaryota > Metazoa > Annelida > Polychaeta > Sabellida > Siboglinidae > Paraescarpia > Paraescarpia echinospica. Next base: position 18,234,515 of record CM034531.1, read on the forward strand.
TGTGTGTGTGTGTGTGTGTGTGTGTGTGTGTGTGTGTTGATTGGCATCACGTTTGGGTGGGAAAATATAGTGTCGCCACCTAGTGAGTGATACGTGTGTTAATGCAAATTCAAGCTAACAGCCATTCTGCATCGTACAAATTGTCAGTCCCACACCAGGTAGCGGAGGGTGGGGGGTGGCTTGAACCAGGGCTAAATGCATAACGTTTCTTCCTCGACATTGTGAACTAATGATGACATCCCTTAACAATTAGATAGTTACCGATTATTACGTACTGTACTTAAAAATTGCAAACCTTAAGCAAATACTGTGCTTGTTTAGCTGTGAATAGCCTTATGGGAATTTCAAGCATCAAGCATTTGCTTACAGTATTGTATATTTCCATACTAATATGGTTATTGGTTATAATGACCTTTGTGGTGCGCTTCAATAAACCTTGTTATGTGTATTACATTCAGTTTGCAATGGTCCTAAGTTGGACTTCGTAAAGGGCGATGTGATGGTATCGATACAACGTAGCTATCGTGATGGTGTCAGGTTTCGACTTTGCTCAATGTCATTGAACGGGAGGAAGTATAATCTCCATCTACCCAACCGGTATGAAATATACAACCATGGGTATTGAAATATAAACATATATCACTGATTATGTGATGTCATATTACTATTTTTTTTAACTGTATTTTAATATATGTTATGGTCATGCGAATAAAATAGTTATGACGAACCAACAAACGTGTTTTGCCTGATTTGTTATGTCAATGAAAATAGAACATGCCTCTGTCTTTGTTTCTGTCTTTCTCTCTCTGTGTCAGTCTGTCTGTTTCAGTATGTCTCTGTCTGTCTCAGTCTGTCGATCTCTGACTTTCTACATGCCTACATCTCCCTATATCCATGCATTTCCCTCCCTCCCTCCCTCCCTCCCTCCCTCCCTCCCTCCCTCCCTCCCCCTCCCTCCCTCCCTCCCCTCCCTCCCTCCTCCCTCTCCTCCTCTCTCCTCCCTTCCTCCCTCTCCCTCCCTCCCTCCCTCCCTCCCTCCCTCCCTCCCCCTCCCTCCCTCCCTCCCTCCCTCCCTCCCTCTCTCCCTCCCTCCCTCCCTGCCCCCTCCCTCCACTCTCTCTCTCTCTCTGTCTGTCCGTCTCCCTGTCTTTCATTCCCTCTCTGTGTGTTAGTCTCTCCATGTATCTTAATGATGCTACTTTTCGTACTAAATGCTTTTTGGTGTCCTCTAGCGGTGGACCTTAGTTCACGCCACAGTTTATTTGATGTCCCAGTGAAATCAACTGTTCTCGGCGGTAGAATGTTGGCCAAGTCTCATAGATGTTGACGTATGTTGTGTGTTATATTATGTCCACATCAACAGCTGATCCGGTAGTTGTGTCCAATAAAGCGTCATAATATAAGTTATCTCGGCACGTACCTAAAGTAACACGACTACTCAACCAATTTGCCATGGCTATAAAACTATTATTGCGGGGATGTAAATTTCTGAGTGTTGTTTCAGAACTATTCCTTACCATGCTTAATTCCAGTCGCGATCAAAAGCATCAATCATTTGCCGAAACCCCGGCAGTTATTGTTTCCGGCGTATATTCCTAAATATTTAATGTCACTGGATTATTGCCATTTGCCTCGCACGGTTTTTTTGTTTTTTTTGAGAGAGAGAGAGAGAGAGAGAGAGTGACACATGACCGCAGTTAACGACATTTATCTCCAAATAGGAACTGTTTTTGGACTAACATGGGAGTGGTTTATTTTCAGAGTTTTCCTTTTCTGCTTTATGTCATTTATCCATTATTTCTGCGTTGGATATATTTCACCCTCTAGTGTAGAAGTCAGGCAGAAGGGAGCAACAACTTATTTATATATTTGGAAGACACAAGCGAAATGAGGTGAACGAAATTGCCCAACCTTCGAAACGACAGCAGATAGAATTGAATCACAATCCCCTCGAACGACAATCAAGTGCTGTAACCATTAGACAACCATTCCCGTACACCGTGAAATCAAGATCGACCGCGGGCACATAAAACACATTTCCGAGAACCACACTTTGGGAATACAAGAGCGACACAGTAGATAGCCGTAGCTGACATAGCTGCGTGTCTCTATTGACGTCCGTGTCGTTGTAGAACAGTCCAGAGCACGGCCCAGACACAGTTCTCCCGATGGTTATTGCAAAACCTAATTGATCTTTGCCGTATGTGTCACGTTGGGATTGTTACGGACATCCCAATTACTCATGTCGGATATGTCGTGGACGGGTCAAGTAGCCTTTCCCTCGGCACATTGGTGCACATTGACTGACCACGAGATCTGCATTCTGTTTTAGTCTAAGAGCTATATGAAGTAACGGACTTATCATTACATGTGTGGATGACGTTTCCATTTTTGTTGCATACATTCTATGTTTGTATGCCCGCTGCGAGAGGCGAGCTGATTAGGTAATTAAGGCAGGTTTGTTACAGTGTTAAACTGTATGCCTCATTAATTATTGTAATATTAAAGTTTAACTTAAAGACACCTACTTCTAACATGATTGCAAATTAACAAACTGCAGCAACGTTTACATTAAAACTCACATTTTAATCACCTAACCGTTCGAATGTACATGTTCCATGCTAATTTGTAAACAAACAAACACACACACACACACACACACACGCACGCACGCACGCACGCACACACATACTTATGAATTGGTCGGGTGATAAATTGGTACTAGATACACACGTGTCCAAAATCTCTCAATCAACGAAACTGTAATTATACCGTCAAGACGATGATCACAACAACGAACAGTCTGAAATCACTTCCTCGCGCGCCAGGAGTCGCTGCTGCTGATTACGTCAGTGCCAACCAGCAGTACCCCCTGGCTGATCGCTTTGCGAAACTCTGAATTTAAGCTCAGCCTATGAAATTGCTCACTAGATCAGTGGATCTAGGCAGGTCAGGTGGTCATAATAAAACAATTTTCAACCAACCGTGGCTCGTGTTACATGAATGTTTATGAAGTAGAAGCAATTATTCGAATACACAATACCGCCCAGCTATTCGTGCTAATGGGCGAACGGGTCATTATATATTGGGATTCACAGAAGTCGTTTATCCGTCTTCAAATTGGGGCGGGTATATGCGCTGTTCTCACGGGTGATGCAGTCGCGACTGGCGAAGTCAATTACTAGTTTGACTCAGCTAACTTCCGCACTTCGCGTATGAGATCAGCAAGGGCTAGTTTTGCATGGCAAACAGCCCTGGTTTACGAGGATGTGAAATCACAGTTCGCTGTTTTCCGTTGCGTCGGTTCTATCGAATGCACATGTGGGTTTAAAGGATCCAATCCGCGAACCAAACTCTGACGTCGATCCACTTCTTGAGCACGGTATTGATGGCGCCCTCTGGCTGGCGTCATCGTCATCAGCCAACGACATCGATGCCATTGACGGAGTCCGGTGACCATTGATGCAAATCGTCGGCACCCCAGAAAGTCGGTCTCCAGCTCGCAATGTTCGCGTGCCACCATTGGCGCTGTCAATCACGAGTGTATAGTCGTTACCGAAACGACCGCGAGGGGACGACGCTGTTTTGTAGGCGACCCCAGTGCCACCTGGCGGGTATTGTGTTCGGCGAGTTAGAGTCCCCGAACGACGACACAGCTGCCGCCAGACGGCGCGCGCGTCTGGATTGAGAATGCAGAAGCAGACAATAACCGAAACGCTCAGGAACGCTCTCAGGGCGACGTAGCAACACGTCACGTAGAACTGGTGGGTCTCCACCAGATACCGCGACGATATCACCCCCATGACCCACGTGACACTCGTTTCTGATATGATCACCAGGGACACGTAGACCTGGAACAGTTTCATCACAGCTGATTCAAGAACTATATTTGAATGCAACATTCATGAGTGCTACATTTGGTTACTTTAATAATGGTGTACAATAGTTTTACATCGTGTGCACTGGCGGGTGTGGTGCACTTTGTCGTTTTTGCTTGACGGAATTTGGTTTCTGAAAAGTGCTAACACAGTTGTGTAAATCAGAAAATATGTACAATACAATGATGATCTCCGATCACACATTTCGAGTTGAAAACAAGAAAATTCCACTGCTTTCGCCACGAGTAACTATCACATTGATTGTGAAATTCCGGCAAACTAGATTAGTGCAAATTATAATAGTTTCTCTACAAGCCATGCTACTGATAAGACGTATAAGCAAACGCAACACAAACAAGTTCTCGTTACCCTACCTGCCCGTCGCTAATCGTATAATCGTGTGGCTTGCGGGACTGTGATGTCAGAAGTGTCCGGATGATCAGTACAGCGAGGCAAGTATTTGCGATGAGAGTCAGGCACGCTGGAGTGACGTAGGCAGAGAAGTAAATGTAGAGATTCGTTGAGCCCAGACGACAACTGTGGAAAATGCACGCCACATTAATAGCTGACAAATTGTTAATGACCTATGATAGAAATGCAGTTTGTCATGACATATCATAATAAACAGAGGAGTGAAACAATAGTTATGGAAGTACTGTAAAACGATAATAGTAACGGGACGGGTCATTGGTTGCATTCATAGTTAATTAAAGGTATGCATTAAACCAGTCGATAACTGCACTTATTCATCACCTGTGCATGCACCTATTTAACAATACCTGTATGCTCAGAAATTATTTTAGATAACGAAACTTAGAAGATTTGTTCAACGATTTCGTGCAACATTTCCATTTGTATTACAACACTTTCCGATAACGGGAAATACCTTAACTTAAAGGAGCGGGAGCATTTATACAAATTGGCTACATGATATCGCAATTGTCTACGTTTATGAACTGACATTAGCTTCGTTTCAGTCTAACACATATTGCGTTATGTTGATGAAAATAAATATGAAAGGTAGTTTTAAAAATATGCTTTAGAAAGATATAATTACAATAATATTGGTGCATGATGGAAAACCATTTTGTGCAGAATCGAACACCGCGCGATATAAGAACTTATATTTACCTTTGTTTTTTTGCAAAACAAAACCAACGATATTATATATAGGTGTTGGATGCAGTGCTGCACCACGACTTACCTATGCTCATCGGAGAGGTAAGCTCCGGTGTCGACACATGCAGATATCAAGACAAGCACCAACGGCAATCCTGGAGGAAGAAACGTACCAAACTCAATCAGCAACCATTAAGGCAGTCTTATTATGTAGTCAGATGAAACCAATTCCAATACCACATCATGTGAGCAGATGGATTGCGTTGCAGTCTGAGTGTAAAACAGTTTGATAGGCCTATTTAGAACCAAGACAGAAAGCGCTGGAGAAGGAGACCAGAACACATGATATTGTGGTGACATTGACCTGCTAGACATCTCATGATATCGTCTTACTGCTGGTCGTCAGGATAAGAAAACCATTTGTTTTCATTCTCTTTTCTGGTGACACATTGGAAGACGACACCATTCGACGCATGGTGAAACAGTTGTTGAAGATATATGTGGACAGGCATGGCGCAGAAATAATACAACAGAATGAACAGACGACATTATCGGGGTTTTCTTTGCCATTTTTTTTCTAGATATTTAAAAACGCAAACCTAACCGTATCCGTTTAAACGCACACACGCATAAACGCACGCACTCATGCACACATGCTTTATGCACACACTTTAAACACGCATGCACGAACGCATGTTTGCGGAATACCCGTGGAACTACGTGGCGTCCCACTGGTGCATAACCATATACGTGTACACGTCTCTAATGCATGCATTCACAACCTGCTTACTAAACAACAAACCTGTGAAGTACGATATTGTTCCTCGACCAATTCGAACTCACGACACCACGCAGTGATGCGGTTGTTAACAGAGGCACTGTCGTTATGTATATTGTCAACGTAATCGACACGACACGTAATGGACATCTGAACCGATTCTAAGTTTAACAAATTCGGTAACTCATTTACTAAAGCGTGTTATATATTTATACAGCAGGGCATGTTTTAATGTTGTGATCATTTACCAAATATGCCATTGTTCAATGGTGCATTGTCGACGTTTATCGAGTTAACGTACCGTAAGCTAACACAGTCCCCTTTAATAGGAAGTGTTTGTCGGACACGTGATCGCCATCAGATCGGTCGGTGATGGCCGAGACGACATGGCGGGCGTAAACAGAAACGGTGAGCAGCTGATGCAAGATGGCAAAGTGTCGGAACATGGCCATGGCGACACAGGTGACGTCAGATAATAAGCGCGACCGTTCATTGGTCAGAAGGAGGCTGAGGTCAGTCATGAGAATAGCTGACGTCAGCAGGAGGACGGTCTGGCCATATTTCTCTCTGTTGAGGAATCTGTAAAGTGTAAAATATAACATCCGGTTGAATTCGATCGGTTATAAATGATCAAAAACGGGAAGTAGTTACCGCAATATAAGCTAATAATATTAACCATTCAGCTCACCAGTATTACAGTGTAAGTAGTCGCATAATTAGCCGCGTTTTTGCACAGCTTACACACAACGACGCAACAAGAGCTATTTGTCCAACGTTAGCCTTAAGAATGTCTTCATTATTTCTGTCGCCCGAGAACGCGTAAAAACAGAAAAGCGCTGAGTTAATATAACCTGTACATGTATCACCGGCGGTGCGGCCAATTAGTGTCACCTGAAGAAGGTGTAGATGACGATTACGACAGACATTGAGGCGATGGCGATACCGAGACACACGTGTGCCGTCGCCCTCAGGTAGATGTCTGACTGCACGAGGCTCACTGCCGCAACACTCGGGTCCTGCAACACAACGCAACGGGAAAATAAATAAAACACAGCGTAATTATAATATTGCAGTGTCACAGATTTGGCTGTAGCACATTTGGTTGCTGTTTGTTTTTTACAATACTATTATATTAACTAAAATACACAAGGAACCATTGCTATATATCATGTTTGGGGGCGTTACAATAACACATATAAGATCATTGTTCTAACACATTTGGAAAAAATAAATAGAATGTTGGCGAACTTACAGTTGATATAGCGAAGCTGGTCATGTGACTTGAGCAGCACGTAGTCGTTGCGCCTCGATAAGCGAGAGTGATAACACCTTGCGGAGACCAGGCCTGGTCTGCAGAATGGCGAAAACATATACATCTGTCAATAACGCTCGTCTGGCAAGGTGTGCAGAAAATAAATAGTTGAACATATTTATAATAATATAAAGGTAAAGGTAAGTTCTTATACAGCGTATTCGGTTTGTTACGATTGCCATATAGGACGCGGTAGTTTCCCATTCGCGAGCGAGCGATAACTGAATGTAACTTTTATCTCGAATGGAAAACAGTCATCACACAAATGGGGCCAATAAATTGCCCATACCCTAAACCGAATTGTAACTGTACCCATAACAATGACTAAAAACATCGCTTAGCTGCGATGTGTCCTCTCAGATCTAATAAAGCGGCGTTTTGTTCGTTTCATCGAACTCGAGGTGACGCATACACTCTCCACGACTCCGTCGCGAGTTTATGACAAGTGAATCGCACAGGAAACGTGGAACGTGTCTGAACCGTTAAGCTGCCGCATGCATGTCGAAGCCTACACGATGGGGGATAGTTCGCGTAGAGGATTGATAAGTCTGAGTCCGGAATTCGGTTGTGAATTAATAAAAACCTCGACAGAGATATCCACAATAACTTGTTTTTACCTTTGGTATTCCAGTAGACGCATCGATTGAGTGAAGAAACCTGGGGAAGTGAACAACCAAATACAGTCGCAAGCTGGGTGATGATATTTGCTATGCGCAAAAACTAACAATTGAAAACTAGAACACATTGGTTTGTGGTGATAGGCTATTGGCTGACTGAGAGTTCTGCTGCAGATTGTACCAATACACATGTATGTGTGTAGTTTGTTCCAGGAGACAATTGCAGATATTTAATGATATTTACAAAATTAGTCCATGTTTGCTGTAAGATTACACCAGTTTCTTGTATACTCTTTCTCGAGACTGCTTCAAAGAAATGGTTGTTACTTCAGTAATAATAATATAAACTAGCTCACACCCAGCCATGAAGCAACAAACGATGGGTAGCAATTGTCACCGTTACAGTATTTTGAAACTCGTTCGCGTGACCATTTAATACTTGCTGTTGACAATGACGGCATTGCAAACAATTTTCAAATAATAATGTTATCACAAGGAATGACTGAAACTGAGAAAATTAAAACTAAAAGCATTACCTTCCTGGGTTTATTCCTCAAATACATCGCGATTGGTATATCAGAGGCCAATGGTCCATGGAACCGAGTGAATATAGAAATGTGTGAGTGGACCTCGGCGCCGGGGAGGAGATACACTTATAATGATCCAAAGTTAGCGCATTAATATATAGCCTAGATGTAAGTGGACCTCGGCGCCAGGGAGGAGATACATTTATAATGATCCAAAGTTAGCGCATCAATATATAGCCTATATGTAAGTGGACCTCGGCACCAGGGAGGAGATACATTTATAATGATCCAAAGTTAGCGCATTAATATATAGCCTAGATGTAAGTGGACCTCGGCGCCAGGGAGGAGATACATTTATAATGATCCAAAGTTAGCGCATCAATATATAGCCTAGATGTAAGTGGACCTCGGCGCCAGGGAGGAGATACATTTATAATGATCCAAAGTTAGCGCATCAATATATAGCCTAGATGTAAGTGGACCTCGGCGCCAGGGAGGAGATACATTTATAATGATCCAAAGTTAAGCATCAATATATAGCCTAGATGTAAGTGGACCTCGGCGCCAGGGAGGAGATACATTTATAATGATCCAAAGTTAGCGCATTAATATATAGCCTAGATGTAAGTGGACCTCGGCGCCAGGGAGGAGATACATTTATAATGATCCAAAGTTAGCGCATCAATATATAGCCTAGATGTAAGTGGACCTCGGCGCCAGGGAGGAGATACATTTATAATGATCCAAAGTTAGCGCATTAATATATAGCCTAGATGTAAGTGGACCTCGGCGCCAGGGAGGAGATACATTTATAATGATCCAAAGTTAGCACATCAATATATAGCCTAGATGTAAGTGGACCTCGGCGCCAGGGAGGAGATACATTTATAATGATCCAAAGTTAGCGCATCAATATATAGCCTAGATGTAAGTGGACCTCGGCGCCAGGGAGGAGATACATTTATAATGATCCAAAGTTAGCGCATCAATATATAGCCTAGATGTAAGTGGACCTCGGCGCCAGGGAGGAGATACATTTATAATGATCCAAAGTTAGCGCATTAATATATAGCCTAGATGTAAGTGGACCTCGGCGCCAGGGAGGAGATACATTTATAATGATCCAAAGTTAGCGCATTAATATATAGCCTAAATGTCTTTGCATTTGAAAAAAGGTATGAGTATTTTTTACATGTAAGTCATCTCAGTTAGGAGATTTGGCCCTCGTATTTGAAAAGAATGTATATTTAATGGGGTACGTCTAACAGTGAGTTGTGTTCATGTATAATCCTACACGCACGGGTCAAATCTACGACAGAGAAAAGAATCAGGAAGACAATTAGTGAGTACAGCCAAACCGCATGGCAGTGTTTAACAAGAATGTGAGAAGACATCGCAGAAAGTGTTCCTACATCGGTCGGCTATGATGTAACCCACCCGCATATTGGCCAATGAATATTCTACGCATTCTCGCAAAGCCTCAGTGTGACCGCCCTTTAAGTCAGCGGATATGACGTTGCCAATGTCCCGCCAAGTGTCGCCTGGGGTACTGAACAACTTGCTGGTCTTGAACCAAAGAAAGGAGACTCGTTCGATCGATGGGTCTCTTTGAAATACCTCAGGTGGTACGTGCATGTAGGCAGATGTTTTTGCTTTCTGAAATATGAAATAAATCGTTTCTTTTAATGATTAACACCTGCCAAAGTGGTCGAGTAACGGAAACGACAATGCGTTGTCAAAGCTATAGTGAAACAGGCTACCTCATAAACTCTGACTATTGATGGGTCATCTTGACATTACCCAAGTATAGCACAAGTATTCTGATTGAACACCACTGATCAAATCTACAGCTGGTGATATTTTGTAGTGATCGTACTTAACGAACGTTTGAATTATCTTGTCCAACAAAGCTAAGTTTGGTGTATCACTTGTTTACCTTATAGGTGATAACTATGTGATTTACCTCTGGCAGGAAACGACTGCCCATGTCGTGCTGTTGCCACGTGATACGCTGCACCCTTAGTTCGAAGTTCTCTCTCACCGCGGAGTATTCATTATCGTATAGTTCAATGTGGTAAGAAAACGTTTCAAGCATCTTCGTGATTCTGATGTAAAACAAAAACATGACTAAATAAATGGTCGAAATGTGCTAACACTGCTAATGTTATTTGTCAGCTTATTGGCATTCTGTCAACACAATTGTACAAAAGTGATGCATAAAATAATAACCTTTTTTGTGCGTGGTGCAAGATAACTGACATTAATCTTGATAGTGACTATTATTACAGCATACGTTTTTTGTTTGTTTGTGAAACTACTTTGATTTCGAAATATCACGGATCAAATACCACATGTGATAGAAAGGTTTTGTGTTGTCATTGCAGGCTGTGTCATTTATGTCACAGTTACAAAATGTGATGAATCTGTTTGCCTCAGGGAGATTGCAGGTCGAACGCTCACCTTTCAGCGAATCTGATAACGATAAGATGTGTTAATTTATGTTTCTTGGAAGTGTCGTAACGTCACAATGACATTGGATAACATGAACACGGTGACCATCTTGAATGAGTGACACTCATATTTAAGTTTCGAACGTATCGAACGGAAGATATGATAAAGATACAAATAGTTTGTGTGTGTGTGTGTGTGTGTGCGCGCGTGCGTGCGTGCATGTGTGTGCGGGCGGGCGGGCGGGCGGGCGGACGGACGGGCAGGCAGGCGGGTGGGCGGGCGGGCGGACGGGCGGGAGTGCGTGCATGCGTCTGTGCGTGCGTCGGTGTGGTGTGTACATGTGTGCGCACGCGTGCGTGCGTATGTATGGTGTGTGCATGTGTGCGCGCGTGCGTGCGTCATACGTGATTCGTGAAATAAATGGTGTAATAACTCAATGTAACTGAGCAACAAAACTGCAGGTGCAATAAACAATTACAGATTTTGTGACTCATAATAAACTTACAGTCACGTTATCAGTACCGTTTGCATATATTGATATATTTATACAAATAATCAGTGTCAACCAAATGGTAGTTTGGGCGACAAGGCAATGGACCAAAACAACATAACGGTCGAGCCAACTTGCCTTTGACCGACTCCACTCTCCTCGATTACGTCAAACGGTACCTCGAGTATCTGCTCAATGATATCCATGACGTAGGTGGCGATCTGTGGACAACACGCAAGTGTAAGACGTTTTCCTCTAATAATTAATACCCCCGGCGATATTAATATAGTAGTAATACTACTGAATTCAAACCCGACGCCTGTGTCACCAGCGAGTGATTACTAGCTCTTTCCGAGTGTCCGCTATGCGATGGAGAAAGGTCAACTGTGACGGTGAAATGCAGTGAAGATTTCAACAACTTTGTGATAACATGATATTCCAAATGTAATATGTATTGATATAAAACTGCTTAAATACGTAGCAGTATTGAGTTGTTGAATGTAAATGTATGTACTTACAGCTTATCCTACAAAGTACGTGCACCTTATAAATTGATGTGTAAATAATAGTTGTGTACAATAAACGAACATACGGAATACACAGTCACGAACCATGAATGTGACAGAAGTATTATCATCATCATCATTGTCATCAACGTCATCACACGTTTTATTTAAATATTGCACATTTTATATTTCACCACACACACACACACACGCACACGCACACGCACACGCACACGCACACGCACACACACCACACACACACACACACACCACACACACACACACACACACACACACACACACACACACACACGTATGTGTGTGTCCAACTTTCAACATGTTAAACAATGAAACCACAGTTGAAATTAGCATGTTTTCTTAACAGAATTTGCCGTACACGAGCAAAGATAACCATTACCGTGGAGTAGTCATAGGAGAAGGATAAAACTGCTTCGAGTAAGGCAACAGTGGCAGCCACCTGGCGAGCATCCTGTAAACTCTTTGTACCGTTTTGAAACGGCACTAAGACATCCTCTGCTTCGCCTGGCGTTTGAATTGTCTATAAATAATTGAAAAAAGGCAATATTAGGACGGGCAACATGACTACATAAACCCAAATCTGGGGGTCGTTACAATACCAGCGATTTGGTATGAATATTTTACAGCTGGCTGTCGGATGTCAACGTAGTCAATATTACTGCGCTAACTATAACTCTCGCTGGAGTTGAGCGTCAGTTTTGTCATTGGCACGTTTATATCATGTGTGTACGTTGTTCATATGCTTCCATGTCCATGATGTCGGTATTTGTGAAATCAAATAACTATATGGAAAAACACGAGACCAGTTAGATTTAGAGCAGATTGAGACAGTGCTTAGCTAAGATCATTCCTAATCGAACCAGCGAGCCACACAAGTGGCGTCACATGGTGGCAGCAAGTAGCAGAGCAATCAAACGCCATCGGAACAATTATTGTTTGGTCTTCGTGGACATCGCACAACGTCTCTACAGAGTTACAATATAAAATATACAGTGCCGTAACCTAACAAATGCAAATTCAAAATAATAAGTAAATCAACAGTTATTTAACGTCCCATGATATCATATATTAATAAAACACGTTACCTACCACGCCAGAATAGTAGACTGGTGTCAATAGACTCGCCCTAGCTATAATTAATTGAACAGCGTTTCAGTTTTTCTAAAAACTAAAAAATAGGACTTGCTGGCTCATTCCAATGAACAGTTTGACAAGAGTGAGTCAGTACCATGTCACAACTGTCGGTGTTGGGCGGCTCCCACACTGCCCCGCCCTCCCCGTCCAACACACAGCTCCGGGTGGCCATGACACTGATGCCGCGGGAACACTCGAGGACGGCGTCGCTATAGTGCACCGTCTGTGGCCACACGTACGTGCCTTTCGCCTCGTACGTCACTTCCTCCGGGCACATCGCTGTAATGGGGACATACGGAACACGTATTATGTCCGTTGTCGACATCCAGTGCTTAACTGGCTATGGATTGTTATGACTGTGTTGACATACGTTAATTCACGTATATTACAGAAACATAAATACTGTGATACATGTTTATGTTCAAACGAATATAAATGATCAGACCCAACAGAAAGGTCTAGCATCCGTAGCTGCTCTAGAACGGTGGCTAGCTATTAAAACAACTAGTAAGTCGTGGTGCAGCACCGCATCCAACACACTCACACACACACACACACACACACACACACACACACACACACACACACACACACACACACACACACACACACACACACACACACACACACACACACGCTGACACATAGACACACACACATATACATACACACACACCACACCACAACCACAACCGCAGTATATATATACCAATGGGTAACTAAAACATTTGTCGAGAAACGGAATTTCAAAGTTGTTCTTTTAAAGCAGGCTTCATTTACGTCAGGAGTCCATATAGCGAGCGCTCAGAATATTCACAAACATTTACGGTCACTATTCGAACGGATTGCAATCTTGAATTTGAAACTGTACAGCAAATGGCAGTGAATAACGAGTTTATGCGGAAAAATATAAACATTACATAGAATTGTATAGCATCTTGTTTCCCGACCTGGTTTTTCGCAATATCTTCCGGTAAAGCCAAGTGCGCAGACGCAACGGAAGTTTCCGGGAAGGTCGATGCAAGAGCCATCGTTGAAGCAGTCGATAAAGAGACAATCGTTAATATCGTTCTCGCAGCGGTCTCCTTCAAAACAAAGCAATATGTTTTGACAATGAAAAGTGTCCATATTTTGCTTTTGACATTTTAATGATTCGGATTAATGACAATGTGATGTCAAAGTTTTTACCACCGAAAATACCGTGTAAATCTGTGTACACAACAACATTGTGTTACTTTGGATGATCGGGATTTACGCGTCCACTCCTTGTGCCAATCACCTTACTTTAATTGGCAGTTTGAAGTTGCAACTCTACTAAACAGTGAGAGAAAACAAACTCCACTGGAGCGATGTTGTTATTTAAAACAATCGCCGTTGTTACATTACTAACATTATAATTAAACTTCAGTACAATCATAATCGTGAAAAAAAACCGTCACAACTACTTCTATTACTAGTGTTTGCACTGCTACTAACTAAAGTTCTTATTTGTCACCAAGCTAACACCATTTAAACTTCAAAAATTACTAGCTGGACGACCAGACCAGTGAACCCCGGCGGGCAGTAGCAGGCGTCGCCGTCGATCCTGTTGACACACGTGCCGTTGTTCTCGCACGAGCTCACTTCGCACGGCACGTGTTTCTCGCAGCGGCGACCGAAGAAGCCGGAGCGACAGACACATACGTGCAGCTCGGGGTTCTGGTTGACGCACGACCCGCCGTTCTCACAGGCACGCGACCCCGAACACGGGTCGTA
>CM034531.1:18250120-18491870 GCA_020002185.1 Paraescarpia echinospica
TATGCGCGTATGTGTGCTCGTTTGAGCGCGTGAGTATGTGAGCGTGTGCTTGCTAATTTTAGTGTTGTATATGCATGGTATATTTTCGTCATCATGGAACTAATGAGAATGATCCCAATGATATAATATTAGTCTGCTGCAAGCGCGCCATGCTCAGTAAATTTTGCATGTCATGCTTTCTTTTCAAAACAAATGTAGAAAATGTCACATTTTTCCAGATTTAAAACATATATTCTGGAAGAATATAGCCGACGCCTTATCGTGAAAGGTCGTGTTTGTCACTCACCCGGTTCACACACGCAGGCGTAGGTGGAGTCGGACGTGTTGCGACAGCCGACCGTGTGGTCCCGGCACGGCTGCAGCTGCTCGCACAGGTTCAAGTGCTCGCAGCGCCGCCCGTAGCGGCCATGCGGACAGTCGCAGAAGAACGAACCGTCGACGCTGTTGCAGAAGCCGCCGTACAGGCACGGTGACTGTAAGACACACACAGAGAGAACATATCAGTATTTGTTTATTCTTCAGGCGGCTATGACAAAGTTGGGTGTATGCAAAATAAGATGCATGTTACAGTGGATTCTCGTTATAAGGACTTCTGGTAATTATAAGGAACATCGGCTTAAAAGAAACAGCTTTGAAATCCCCGTTCAGGCTTGCACTGTGTACTATTCCGATAGACATAAGAAACATCGGATATATATACATATATATATATATATACACTGTATATATATATATATATTAATATATATATATATATATATATATATATGGAAGAGTTTCTTATGGAGAGAGTCCACGTTATATCATAATGGCACAAATGGTTGCAAGTCACATGACTGACCCGGGGTAGAATTGTCGTCCGGTCTTACCATTGTTTCTCCACAAAAATCAACAAGGGCGGTGATGCCCGTCAATTGTTACCAAGGCAAGATGATTGTTTCCATATGCAGTCGGTCCTTTCCTCAGAGACACGCCCACGTGCCGTCAGCCAGCCACCAAAAAATGTAGGCCTCTGATCAGCATAACTGTTATTGTGTTAAAATATGTTCGTTTCCATTTTCATGGCTATTTTGTTCATGGGGTAACACTTCCTAGAAATCGCGTGCTTTCGCAAATCACTCGCAATATATTCGTTTACCATGAACGCATAACCGAAACAATGAATCATCCCCTGTAACGTGACACCTAGCAAATGAGTACTATTTCCTCAAGTGGAGTTCAACCTCATCCTCACACACAAGAACGATGATGTCTACTTACTACCCCTCGATGTAAACACCTGATGTCAATCTTGTCAAAAGTACATTCAATCTAACCTTAAACGTCAACCCAACAATAACCATAAACGCAAACTTAAACCAACAACCTAACCCTTTTTGCACACCAGACCAACCAAAAAAAGGCATGTCCACACAACCGTTAGAAGTCTGCTGAAACAGTTTTACTTCTTCCCACTTGCTGGCTCCGTTGGTCTTGATTCCATGAAACAAGAGCTCGCGTGCCCAACATCAAAGAGCCATTCAAGGAAATCTGTCATTGCCTTCCAATCAGCGACGACCGATCCATAGCAAATTAAAACTACTAACGGCCCGGCCCGTATAGTTAGACCAATATTTCGAATTGGCATAACGCCACTGATTAATACTCACTAGGACAAGGTACAAATCCGTGTTTTATTAGGTCGATACTCCAGGGGTGGAGTAGTAGTACTACCACCCTTTGGCTCTAAATTAGAGGATACCACCAAACTTCAAACTCGTTTTATTTAAACACATTTTGGGTGCGTTTTTCGACATGATACTGTGACCACCATGCAACACAACTTAACTTTTTAGACGGTTGTTTTGTGTACGTACACTGTTATGTTGTTGTTGTTGCAAAATAAATTTATTTGATTATTTGATTTGATTTGGCTCCCCAAACCCTCCAATAGCAAACCCCCTTGGCACATCCAACAGCACCCTATAATTTTTTGAGGTCCACAAAACCTCCGCCTGTTCCAAAATCATCTCCAATTGCACCCGTCGTGAGACTCCCTAAAACCATCACACTATTTAAAAAAAAACCAATATAGTCTGTTCAACCAGACTTATTTTCCTTAAGCCGAATCATTTGGTTCAGCAGAGGGTCCCTTTCATACATTGTACCCCCTGCCTTCGGGCCTGTGACATAATCATGACGTTGTATTAACTGACAACTGCGGGAAACTAACGCCAACTATGACGACGACATCTAGACATTGCACAGTAGCACAGCAGGGGAAAACCAGGTAAACAAAGCAACATGTAGGGAAAACACATTTAAATACTAAACTGAAAAACAAAACTCTTAGACGACTACAAACGTTGCAGGAGAGCCGTCACAACATTTAAATAACGTGGTTGGTTCCGAATGACAGCCATGGACCCTACCTTTTATTTTAGATTTCTTCGGAACTATATTGTAAGATGATATAGACATCACGATGACGACGACGCTGATAATGATTATGATGATTGTGATGATGGTGATGATGGTGATGATGGTGATGGTGATGATGGTGGTGATGATGATGATGATGGTGATGATGATGATGATGATGATGGTGATGATGGTGATGATGATGATGATAACGAAGAAGAAGAAAGAAACACCGTTAGTTCTCATACCTGGGCGCCGCAGGGTTGGTAGGTGCCGCAGTCGTAATCTATAAAGCCGGATCGACAGACGCACTTGAATTCGTCGTCACTTATGTTTCTGCACAAAGCATTGTTCTGACACGGCGCGGACGAACACGGGTCAAAGCGCGTGCAGTTGTCGCCATAGTAACCGCGGTCGCACAGACAGCTGTACATGACATCGGAGAGACTCCGACAGAGGCCGCCGTTGTCGCACGGGTTCATTGAGCACGGATCGAAGTGCTGGCAGGTGGCGCCATAGTAGCCCTCAGCACAGATACATTTGTACGTTTTCGACGACGTGTTCTTGCATGTGGCGCCGTTGCTGCACTCCGCCTCAAAACATGGATCGAAGTGCTGACAGACGCTCCCGTAGAAACCACCAGCACACTCACACCGACCCGGTCCTGGGCCGTCCACGCTTCTCACGCCGCCATTTTGGCACCGGATGTTCCCCGAGCGACATCGCTGGGCGCATGCGCTGTCGTCGCCGAGCGTTATGTTATCGCAGGAACACGACTCATGATTGATCCCGACACACGACGGACCTCTGCAGGACGCCGAGCTTTGGCCGCAGTGATCCCTCGTCTGACCGTCTGGGCACAGACACTTGTAGCCGGTCAGAGAGGAACTGACCACGCAGAGACCACCCACACAGGCAGTCGCCGGACACACTGGAACGACAACAAGACGCACGATGAGAATGCAAGAGTGTACAATATAGCAATACAGTAGAACCTTGCGTCATTGTTACATCGGTGATACAGTCACCTCACAATTAAGGTCACCCCATCCCAATTTGTTTTCATAACAGTAAAATACCCGCTAATACGGTCACCACTATGTTCAGGTGACTTTGTGAGGTTCCACTGCATTGACAACGTACGGGATAACAGAATCTAGTAAAACACCAGCATTGCTAGTGTGTAATTTATTGTGAGGAATGTTGCTGATTTTATAACCCGATAATAGTAACATCATTGTTAATGCGATAATTACAATAATGTTGACGTTTATAATTGTAGTGTTGTAATGATTACAATAATAAATAAAAGTATAATTCCAAGAGTTTATGTTTGCCCCTTTCTGCCGTTGATAACAAAGCTGATACAACATATGGAAAGTGGGAGTTCTGATGTATTCTTTCACATATAAACCAGTCGTAGACGAAACCAGTAGTGGACACCCATTCGTTTACAATGCTTCCTGATGAAATGGATTGCAGATTGAGTTTTTGCACACGTTTAAATTAATTATAAAAGCATAAGAAGCAGGCTGTCAACATAATATATACTTGTATCTGTCAGAGTGTTGGTCGACTGCGTTATCAGTCAATGAAATGATCAATTTAAAACAACTCAGGTGCGTTACATTTCACTTTCTGACACACAAATGCATCTCAATATCAACGCTATTGGCACGCCAATGATTCGGTCACGCACCAACGGCAAGCGCCCATTCTTATAGTAAAAGCCACATTTCTATACGAGTAGCTTGCGGCGAAGTGCAAAATAATGCTTTTATTAAATTTGACATCAATGTTATTTTTTCTGACATTTTCATGAAATAATGATTACGTGTTTAACATACACTTTTTTTATAAATGCCGTTAGCGAACATTGGGTGCGGCGTGGGTGTCGTGACAAAATGGAAGACGCAAGCGGCTCGGGGTTCAGTATTCAATTGCTTCGATCAGACCGTAATTATACATTGCGCTCTGGCACGCGCAATCCATTCTCTGGGGAGAAAAGAAGAACTTGGCACGGCCTGTAAGAGAATACGAAATCAGCGACAGGACACGACTGAATGAAATTAATGAAGCGATAAATTAGTAAAGAGTAATAGGAATTGCCAAACGTTCGCCAGTCATGGCCTAGTAAATGGCGGCGGCAAGCGCGCCTCGAAGCCTGCTTCATTAATTACACAAAACGAACCGCTTTGTGCTGCGAAAAGTACAGGAAAGAAGTAAGTATTATAGTTAAGTACAACGTTAGTCATTTGCAAGGCGAGATTACAACATTCTATATGTACGCAGTGATTTATATCGTCCGTAGATACTAGTGAAATGTCCACAAGATGCCGGCGCATGTTGTCATGGTTCCGTCCCTCGTGACTTCAATTCTCAAGTTCATCCATCGAGACAGGTAAATCGCTTTAGCCTCGTTTTCCGAATAGAAGGGCATATCCCCTCCAGATACCATACAGAAGGTTGTCAGATCCCTAACATACTTGGCGATAAATGCATTTTTGCAATGGAATGTAATTTTGATAACTTAATTGTGAACCTTGTGACATTGTAATTACCATGAACCTTTAGTATCAAAGAGTTAGATATTGACTTGAGCAGCGTCAGTAGTATTAACAGCAGTGAGACACCTAGATTCGGAGATTGGAAGATCATGATCATGCACCGTCCTTCATCACTTTGAATTACATCGTTCATCTCAGTTCAGTACTGTAGAGTACAGTACAGTACAAATATTGTACATACATTATGCAACAACTGGAATGAAGCAACATATTTGCTTATTTTCCTTATTCATGTGCTCAAGTTATAAGTAAATAATAATTCAATTGTTGTAATTACATTACAAAAGACATTTGGAAACTCGTGGCCGTCTTTAGGATGTTGGTTTTATATAGGCCTATTTTGGGATTGAAACAAAACATTCCAGTTTTACTACACAAACCACAATTGGTAGCCCTCTTGAAAATTACCTATGTTTTACCAGGTCAACACTAACAACTACGGCCATATTTGTTTCACTGGATTGAGAGAAAGTTTAGTTTCAGCATGCATGGCGCGTGTACGAATGCGTGTATGCGTGCGTCCTGTGTGCGTGATCTTAAAAAAACACTGTCACTTTCCATTAAACAAACAAGACTTGACTTGTTCCATTACGTAAGTAGTCCAAGTACAGCTCGCGTTTTGGACTTTTATGTGTAAAATATAAAGCGCATGATACTAGCATCACGGATTTCTGATTTCTGGTTAATAATGATACATGAAAAGTAGGTCGCGAGTTTAAAAGGACTTTGTCGACGGGATCATTTGGTGCATGCAACAAAATAACGCAGTAATATTGCCACTCTCACATTCCCAGACATCATTACTTGTTAAGTAGAACAGGCATGATAATAACACAATACCCATATTTTCCCCACTATGTTAAGTAGGCCAAGCATAACAATAATACAATACCCATATTTTCCCCACTATGTTAAGTAGGCCAAGCATAACAATAATACAATACCCATATTTTCCCACTATGTTAAGTAGGCCAAGCATAACAATAACACAATACCCATATTTTCCCACTATGTTAAGTAGGCCAAGCATAACAATAACACATTGCCCATATTTTCCCACTGTATTAAGTAGGCCAAGCATAACAATAACACAATACTCATATTTTCCCACTGTGTTAAGTAGGCCAAGCATAACAATAACACAATACCCATATTTTCCCACTATGTTAAGTAGGTCAAGCATAACAGTAACACAATACCCATATTTCCCCACTATATTAAGTAGGCCAAGCATAACAATAACACAATACTCATATTTTCCCACTATGTTAAGTAGGCCAAGCATAACAATAACACAATACCCATATTTTTTCACTATGTTAAGTAGGTCAAGCATAACTATAACACAATACCCATTTTTTCCCACTATGTTAAGTAGGTCAAGCATAACAATAACACAATACCCATATTTTCCCACTATGTTGAGTAGGCCAAGCATAACAATAACACAATACCCATATTTTTTCACTACGTTAAGTAGGTCAAGCATAACTATAACACAATACTCATATTTTCCCACTATGTTAAGTAGGCCAAGCATAACAATAACACAATACCCATATTTTTTCACTATGTTAAGTAGGCCAAGCATAACAATAACACAATACTCATATTTTCCCACTGTGTTAAGTAGGCCAAGCATAACAATAACACAATATCCATATTTTCCCACTATGTTAAGTAGGTCAAGCATAACAGTAACACAATACCCATATTTCCCCACTATATTAAGTAGGCCAAGCATAACAATAACACAATACTCATATTTTCCCACTATATTAAGTAGGCCAAGCATAACAATAACACAATACTCATATTTTCCCACTATGTTAAGTAGGCCAAGCATAACAATAACACAATACCCATATTTTTTCACTATGTTAAGTAGGTCAAGCATAACTATAACACAATACCCATTTTTTCCCACTATGTTAAGTAGGTCAAGCATAACAATAACACAATACCCATATTTTCCCACTATGTTAAGTAGGCCAAGCATAACAATAACATAGAAATAATTGCTCTTAGGCACGGCTATTTTAAAGTTAGGTTGCCGGGTAATTTGAGTTGACAGTATCGTCATTGTCATTGTGAGATGTTGTGCTGCATATGTATAGCCGAGTGAGCTTTTTTCAGTGAAACGGCCACAGTTTGTTTCGCGACAATCCACACTGTCGTTTGTTTCTGCGGATCCGCAATTTGTTTCCACCGGAGCGCCGTACTGTTGTACCAGCGTACCAGTAGGAGCTGTCTGGGTAGTGTAGTTGGGTAGTTTAGGTCTCACTGCCACTTCAGCTATGTTAATAGTTCCAGACGTAACTAACCGAAGAGAGTTGAGCCATACAGACAGATAGACAGAGAAAAGAGAGAGAAAGAGAGAAAGAGAGAAAGAGAGAAAGAAAGAGGGGAGGGAGAAAGAGAGAAAGAGAGAAAGAGAGAAAGAGAGAAAGAGAGAGGGGAGGGAGAAAGAGCATGGAATAGGAAAGAGGCAGGGAAAGAGAGGGGAGGAAGAAAGGGCGGAAGGTAGGGAGGGAAGGAGGGAAAGAGGGAAGGAGGGAAGGAGGGAAAGAGGAAAGGAGGGAAGGTGGGGAGGAGGGAAGGAGAGAGGGAGGGAGGAGGGATGGAGAGAGGGAGGGAGGGCGGGAGAGAGAGGGAGGGAGGGAGGGAGGAGAGAGAGACAAATGTAGTGATGGAGGAAGGAGAGAGAGCGAAAGAGAGATAGATGGAGAGAAAGATGGGAAGGAAATATATATACAGATAGAGACTGAGAAAGAGAGAATATGAAGGAGTGGAGTAAAAGGATAGAGGAGAGAGGGATACAGGATAGAGAAGAGATGAAGGACGAGGGGGGTCAAAAAGGAAGAAAGGAAGAGGGGATGAGAGAAAATTCGTGATAAATATCCGTACCCGTTATTTCAGATTTGGTGGGCATCTTGAATGCTATTTTCACCGGCATTCCCAGGTGCTGGTGTCCACTCTGTGCTCGAACTTCTACGTCATAACTGGTACCCGGGTCGAGGTTCACCAACCGCATACACTGGCGCCGTCTAGGCTTGTGGTGTATCGTTACTCGCTGTTCAAATGATTTGTGTTTTGAAGAATAACGAATCTCGAATTTCCTTGCCTTGCCGTAGCTCGGTCGATACCAACATGCTATAGCCGTCGTCACATTCAACATCTCAATGCTCACGTTACGTGGTTCTGTAAAAACAAACGATAGCATGACGTATTTTACTTACAGGTTAGTGGGTTAGTTTAGGTCACCGACCTTTGTTGGCACCCACATCCCAGGCTTTCTCAGTGAGCATCAAGTCTAGCCTTGAACTGTGAGACGGTTCTGGCATCTACCACAAATCGAAAGCAAATATGGCGGACAGAGTCGGAAAGACCATAATACGTCGACTACGTTTGGAAAATGTTACGCTATCTTACTTCTTACTGGTGATAATAAGAAGGTTGGCTATCCGAAAGACAATATACGGTATGATACATGTGTCTTGGTAAAATGTCACTATAATACAGACATAGCAATGTTAACCCCGGTCTCTGCATCGTTAAATAAAAACCGTACGAAAGAATAAAAACGCCTTGGTTCATTGGTCATTAATCTTTTTGGCTGCGACGGAAACTGCGGTCGCGGGACTTTCCTATCGACCCATTTCTTCAAACTACTAACTTGTGATAGATGATAAAATAAATAAACATAATATAAATAAATTATAAATAAAAACATTATTTATTAAAATGACTTGCTGAACGCGGAATAACCAGCGCAGTTCATTGGTTTGTTGACGTAGAAAGGACATGCCTTGTATATCGAAAGCAAATATGGAGGACAGAATCGTTAAGATCGTAACATGTTGAAAGTAATGTTCGTGGGCGTGATGACTAAAACGATATTTTCAGTGAAATTGTAGTTTGAAGATTTCAACACATGAAGTGAATAGAAAATGGCACAAATTTTGGTTGAGTTTGCGTTTAATTTTTCGGCGACATCAAGCAAAGTGCGGCATGTAAAATTCACGTGACATTGAAATGACGTACATTATTCGTCTCGCATGCATCTGGTTTTGATTTGCGGCCCAAAAAGGAAAATTGGGACAGGAAACTCTTGGCGTCAAAACGACTCAAACTGGTCACGTGTGTACGTGTACCTGATATATTGCGCACGAGCAGTGTGACGGTGGCTCTGTCCAGAAGCCGCGGTGACCCGTGGTCAGTAGCGGTCACTTGTAACTCCAGTCTCGTTTTCGCCTTCAGCAGTGCGTCGGCGACCCTCAACTCGCCCGTATTTCCGTCGAGCACGACGGCTCCCTCATTATCGCCCGCCTCGAGGGAGTACGACACGCCTCTGTTGTGGGCCTCGGTATCGAAGTCGGTGGCGTGGAGGGTGAGCACGTGCGTGTCGGCGTCACTGTAGCGGAACACCTGCACAGCGACAGGGTGGACAGATGGACACAGAGTGGACACAGTGTCGTGTGACAACGACAACATGGGTTGCGATGATTATGATGGTAGTGGTCATAGTGGCAAATGGCACAATGATTATGATGGTAGTTGTCATAGTGGGAAATGGCACAATGATGATTTTACAATTTCAGAAACAATTGTGACGGTAAATGTGAAGAGAATTATTATAATTATTACAACTACGTTAAAATAGTTCAGTGCCATTTAGAAGGAAGTGCGGTAAATTATCAACATGTTTTCGCTTCATATCTGGAAGAACTGTTTTCCCGCCGACTTTCTTTCTCTGTGAAACATGAAGGTATCTTACAGTCAATGCATGAACATTGTTGGTTAATCTAATTTCATTATTTGCTAGCCATCAGTTTGTATTATTCAATTATACAACCATGGATCCAGGTAAATACGAGTGAACATTGGTTGGTAGATGGCGGGTAGGTTAGACGCTTTCACAAAACCGACCAGACCTCTTCCTACCTCCGCTGTGTAGCTGTCGCGCTCAAACTTCGGAGCAAATTGGTTCTTCTCGGCCACAATAATCTTTAGGTGAACTTGTGTGAGCATCTCGCTGGAGCGGGGCGACAGGGCCTCGACCGTCACGTCGTACAACTCGCCCGGGATGCGGCTGATGCACGGAAACTCGTCCACCTGAGACAGGAATAGGGATTTATATGTGAAGGAGAACTTTTTATTTAAAAAAAAACGTGTTCAAAATGATCAGAAACATATTAATACAGCAATAATATAGGATAAACATTTATTAATTAAATAAAAAATATATTACATATAAATTAACCTATCGAGAATTAGTTGGTTCTGTATTCAGGATGATTGTTACTGAAGTTTAATAAGATAAGCTGGACAGATATCAATTGAACAGTATAGTGTAAGTGAATGAATGAATGAATGAATGAATGAACGAACGAACGAAAGAAAGAAAGAACGAACGAACGAACAAACGAAAGAAAGAAAGAACGAACGAACGAATGAAAGAAAGAAAGAACGAACGAAAGAAATAACGAACGAACGAAAGAAAGAACGAACAAACAACGGACAGATGGGTGGATGGATGGATGGATGGATGGATGGGTGGGTGGAAGTATGGGTGAATGGATGGGTGGATGGGTGGCTGGATGGATGGATGGATGAATGGATGGATGGATGAATGAATGGATGGATGGATGGTTGGGAGGGTGGGTGGATGGATGGATGGATGGGTAGATGGATGGGTGGATGACTGGACGGATGGACAAATGAGAGAATGAATGAACCAATGACCGAATGAACCAATGAACGAATGAATCAATGAACCAATGACTGAATGAACCAATGAATGAATGAACCTATGAATGAATGAACGAATGAACCAATGAATGAATGAACCAATGACCGAATGAACCAATGGACAAATGAACCAATGAACCAATTAATAATGAACGACTGAACAACCAAATGCTTTAATAGGTTATATTCGTTGTCGTTGTTTCTCCTTTTCTACGATCATCTGTCCGAGTGTCCGTGCTCACCTTCACAGTGTTGTCGGAGAGTCTAAACAGCTGTTCGTCCGGTCCAACAAGCCTCAGTCGGACTGACCCCTGTCCAGTCAACTCGACGAGAGAGTCGGGCTGCACCGTGTAGACGTCGGTGCCGTGAGAAGCAGCCTCGGACAGCCAGATAGTGTGGACGACCCCGGGAGCCACGTCCCTCATCCACAGGGAGCGGGCACTTGACGGCTCGTCCAACGTCCCTGCAAACAGGTGTACATAGACACATCAATTAACTCACACTCTACCGAACACACCGTCCGCAATCTGCGCTTGTCGTCGCCGCCACCATCCTTACAAAAAGTGCCAATGGTTTACCATTGAATACCATTCGGTACCACTGGACCATTCAATAATAAATCATGTTTCAGTGGTACTCTCAATGGTATTTGAACATAATCAAAGCATAAGTATATGGTCAAATATTTGATGTTTTCTTATTTTATCTATTGAGATCAATATTAAGAATGTTTTCTAATATAGTTAACAGTGTCGTTTTTAACATCAGTAATTGATTTACCGACTTATCGAATATTATATTTCAACTAATAAACCAATCAGACTACCTCACCCGTCATTTACGGGAAATCGAAAGCAGCTAGACAGCTGATTTGAGCGCGGGATTTACAGTTTCGGTTTTCGATTTTTGTCACATCACTCGATCTCAGAAGTGGGAGGTAAATATCTTAGGCTAATGCAGGTGTCGTTATCGAAACAGCAAGGAGTTTTATACTCTCACGCTTTGGTGCATTTTGAGGATGACTATACAATAGAACAAATAAATATATCTAAAACGTGATCACCTTCGACATGGAGGTGGACAGAACACACAAAGTTTGACACGAATAGGTGTGAGTGGGTGTGAGGGAGTTTATTCAGTCAGTACAGTAAGTCGGACGAAGCTGTCAGACGTGAGGAAGCAGTTGCGGAAGGTGGTTTATTAATTTGGTCATATATGCATGTACAAGATCGGCATACCATTAAACTGTTGTTAATTTACCCTGACTATGTTTTCTGTTCTGTATATGTTCAAAGTGACATATTTACCTGCATGGTATTCAAAATGGGTTCCTCTTATAATTCAGTTAATGTTAATGGAACTTAACATTTTGTGGTATATCGCTATTTACTGGTGTATGTTAGCAATATGACCAATGCTATGTAATTGCCATTCAGTAATGTACATACCATTCAGTGATAAATAATGATATTCAATAGTTTGCCCTTTATATAAAGTTCAGTCTATTATTTTGAATGGTAAGCTCTTCAGTTGTGTTTTAAATGGTTTTCAACAATGCTTCAGTGGTATACCATTCGGTGTAAACCAATGATATCCTGAATGGTTTACCAATGGTATACCACAGAACGGTATAATTAAATTGTACTGACAAATAACATTGAAGACCTTTACCGTTGAATGGTATACCATTCACAATACAGTTGAGCGGTATACGAATAAAAAATGTCACTAAATGGTATACCACTGAAGATCATTCAATACCATTGGATTACATACCATTCAAATACCCTTGAATACGTACACCCTGGTGATGATGATGATCAATGACATTGACCATAATACACCCTAATACCATTCAGTGGTATTTGAATGGTATTTTGTACAGCCGCCACCAACACCAACGTTTAAAGATCACTTTTAATAGGAATAATTTCATTACAAACAAGGTTTCGTGTCCTCGAAAGTTAATTGATAGCCATGTCAGACGCAAACACCTAAGGAGAAATTCAGCGTACAATGCAATAGTTATTCATAGCTCGTCGATGAAACAGCTATATCGTTTGACTATATTCCAACTAATACCTTTACGCTTGATGGCTTCAGCATATTCATAAATTAAATTACTTCTGCGGTTATCACGTGTCGGTGCTTCTTAATAGATTAATGATGGGTAGCCCTCGTGTGCCATTAGATCGTCACGGCCGATACTTTCATTTGCAGTACGTACTACGCACAATGTCTGCACGTACCATTACCTCGCTCGTACCATTACCTAACATTACAGCGCGGTCACAATCTATAGGTCCTGACATCTGTAACACCACCTCAAAGTTCCTACATTTGTAACTGTACCAACAACGTCCGTACATTTGTAACTCTATTACAATAACCGTACATTTGTAAGACTATGTCAATATTCGTACATTTGTAAGACTATCTCAATATTCGTACATTTGTTAGACTACCTCAATATTCGTACATTTATGAAACTACCTCAATATTCGTACATTTGTAAGACTACCTCAACATTTATACATGTGTGAGACTACCTCAATATTCGTACATTTGTGAGATTGTCTCAATATTCATACATTTGTGAGACTACCTCAACATTCGTATATTTGTGAGACTACCTTAATATTCGTACATTTGTAAGACTACCTCAATATTAGTACACTTGTAAGACTACCTAAATATTCGTGCATTTGTGCGACTACCTCAATGTTCGTACATTTGTGAGACTAATTCAGTATTCGTACATTTGTGAGACTACTTACAACGTTGGTATATTTGTGATACCAGCCATCTGACTAGTACATCTTTAACACTACCTACAATGCCGACACATTTGTAGCACTGTCTAAAATGCCCTTACATTTGTAACACTAGGTACAATGTCCGTACATTTGTAACTCTTCCAACAAGGTCCATACATTTGTAGCATTAACTACAAGTCCTGTATATTTGTACCTTTACCTATTCGGCCCATACACATCGCCATTAAACGCAGAATGATCGCCAACAATTAATCAATACAACCGCGAACATAATTACTATCGGTATTCAGAGTTGCTGAATTATTGAACGTACGCCACTGCACAGGGCGAACACTCTCTGGTCTCGGGGTCTCACGCACAATGGTAACTGCAAACTATTGCGTCAACGCTGGTTCTGCAATACATTTTAGTAACAAATATGTTTCTCAGTGTATGATATCAGCATCTTTTATAACGATGTTTGAACCAGAGTTTGCATTGTCATTGAACATGCACTTTGGCCAGTGGCCACTGAATGTTATTGTTGAAAAACAGCCAAATCGTCGAAACTCGACGCACAATTGGTCTGTACTCGGCGAGATAATTAAATGTCCAGATTCAGATTTTAACAATCAACACATTGTAAAATGAATTAAAATACTGACGGATGTTTTCGTGATTTGACTGAGTAAATTTAGGATTAGTTGTGATGGCGTTTTGGTGGAAATGGCCAGTGCATATAATCGGTGTGCAGGAGGAACCAAGACATGGGAGTGTATAAATCAAAACGGACATAATCCGGCAGCCGACGGGGTAACTTCTTCCTTTCCTGATACAGTTGATCTTATTGTCGAGTGTTCATTTTTAAAATGCACATAATTATATCCAGGTGGGTGTGGAGTTCTCAGCCTTGGGGTGATTGAAAATAGTGACATCATTAAAGATGACCGCCAAATTAAATTTATTATCATATTTTCACTACCAGACAAGGTACAAACGTGGTTGAAATGTTATGTTATATATTTCCAGACATACGAGAAATACAATGCCACCAGCATTGTTTTGAAACAAATAAAGGAAGCCATATTGCGGTCATATATATATGCTACAAAGGTTGCCAGCGATACGGAACACGTCTCTGCCTCACGTTCTTCAACAAGATAACACCAGACCATGTTCTGTAACAGAAGAAGTACGGTGAAGGAACGTGGATATGCTGCACCCACACATCGATCAGTCTTGACTCAAGGAGTATAACCATCGAGATATCAAATGCACCGAAGATCCCAGAAATCAAGTTAATGAGCCGTAGCCCTGGGCCTATTGCCTAATGGATATTGGACGTGCAGAGATGGAAGGTCACTGCAAGAGGCGGAGTGAAGCGGCCAGAGGGACGTCTTTTGTAAGTCACTTAGTGGGTTCGACTACAACCGGTACCGGGCAGTCACGGTCGAACCGACATGCAAGAACAATACAAAATATTTTCAGCCAGCACATAGCTGCGAACTCCTTGGTGTTCGAGTTACAGTTTAACGTGTTTAACGTGTCTTATGTATTTGTTTTACCTGTAATATGTATTCGGTAGATCGTAGCCAACCACTAGTAAAGCACCAAACTAGACGAATCATGTAGTCAGACAGGCGAACATGGTCATCAACAGATCATCACCTCGTTGTTATTCCTCCTATATTAGTCTGCCGAGTGATAAGGTTGAAAGGTGTGATTAATTAAAACGCATTTTGGCTTTCAATATGTCAAATTATTTTATACTGTATAACATGATTGTGTTTACAAAAAAACGATCTGACTCTGTACTGTTAAAGGAGACGATTGGTCATACGTAAAACATATTTTTCTAAGTTCACGAGACTTGGCGGCATAGTGTGAATTGGTCTCGTTACACCGGATAAAGCTGTTTCTTGGCACCACCGACACATAGAAATGTTGGTCTATCACTCTACAAAATCGATCGGACTCGATCAGTGAATGAAATGTGGGCACATCTTCTTGCGTTTATACTTGTTTGAACCAAGCTAAATTGCATGCGATACCCCAGAGCGATAGCAAACGTTTTTAAGCTGGAATCGCTGCACCGGTAAGTGTTATTCTGAGAATGAGTAATTTCGGGTACCGTTTGCTTAAACAATAGTCCAGGTTATTCATCTGAAATGATTGCAGGTGTAAAGTACTCGTCTTAAGTTACACGTGTACGCACGAGTACCTTCGAGTGGTGTAAATTAGTACAGCATTGTATATGAACTGGTATGCACGGCATTGGTTTCGTGGGTGTTATTGGCCGCAAACATCAGGCAAAGATGGCTAATGAAAAAAGAAGAATGGAATTAGATTAATAAGAGATAATTTTAAAACCTGTAATATCTTAAGATAAGAAATTGTGAATATTGTCCGTAGTAAAATAGCAGCATTTTAATTGAGTCCAGTTGCCGTTTTGTGATGTGCTAAATGAAGATATTTTCTAATTGTACGTTACATATTTAAGCAAATATTGCATGCTGGTCTTACGTTACACATTTGTGCAAGTCTTGTTTATTCATATCACATGACATATTTGTAAACGTTTTGTTTACTAGTCTCATGTGAGACATTTGCAGAAGTGTTGCCTATTCATCATACGTTAAACGTTTGTTTAAACCCCGCGTGTTTGTCCGACACACATTTTGTGCATGTCTTGCCTATTCGCCTCACGTTAGACATCTTTTCCTTTAGGCCCTTGGTTCAAATATCCGCAGTTCCTCGATCTGCTACCACAGAGTCATCTTCCAACATCTCCTCTCGACGAACTCGCTTCCTCCGCGTCTTTTCTTCGTGCACAGTTTAAACGTCCACATATGTAATCCAGCCATAACCTCCACTAGTTGTTATTCTTCTGATCCTTCATCCGCAGTGAGGCACGCATATTACTGTAACAGTATATTTACCATTTGTAGTATTTTATGTTGTGAACACGTGGAGGATCTTTCAGAGATATCTTAAGTGTCCGGCTCGGTGTTCGTTGTAAAGATGTAATTGTTTACCTTCCAGATGGTAACATCACAGTGCGCGTGTCAACCATCGGGCTGATGGCTCCAATCCTACATTGTACTACTAATAATAATAGTAATCATAATCCCCCTTTTTATTGTTATAATTATCATCATCATTATTATTATTTTGGTTACCGTATTTATAATGTGCAATTACTATACAATGGTGTGTATGGGCCAACATATCCTGCCTTTAATCTTCGTAATACGACTAATGAGCATCCATCATTTGTTCCGCGGTGTCTATGCAAAATGCCGCGCAAATGAGTTTGTATTCACATCACACCTGATATGGATTAATACAGATTAACCATCCTTTCTATTTTAAAACCAGAATAGAATAATTTGCGCATTACTGTCGTTATTTTTTACGCTTGGTGAACCACTATATCTAAGTATGTTAATATAATTGAAGTACAAAATCAGAATTGGATGCGGCGCAATGCACTGAGCGCTGCGACTACCACACCAGCCCAAGTCGTACGAGGTGGCGGGGGCATCTATGCTGTGGTGCGGATCACGTCTCGGCCAGTCTACAACTCAGACGGTGGCGTCTCTTGTCAGATACAGAGCACGGTGCATCATCGTATACTGCACCGGAACACCTTCTACTACGCTCACGTCGCAGTTCACTCGGTTGAATACATCTGCGACCCACAATAGTTTGTCTACGCGGCCCCAGACCAGACTGATGTCGTAGTCAATTAACTTATTGGAATATGATTTAAAGAGATATCGTGCTAAGAAAATGTGTTGTGTCACGTGACCTTGATATGGTATGGTAATCAACGGATTTGCGGATTAATAGTCGTCCCAAATAGTTGTTGAGGTAACTCTTCCATTTGGGTAAATGGTGGAACGTACTACTAGGATACCCAACAACAAAACATATAGACTTGTAGACTTGAACAGTCAGAACGGTGTACTGGTACGTTCTCAGTGTTCTTGTTGTGGTTACAGTTTGCTGCTATAAGGCTTCAGTTTCACTTAGTCTCTATTTCATTGTCTCTACTCAAGGAAGAAACTCGCAGAGCTTGTCACAGCTTACATGGTGTTGGCTTTTAATTTTTTTAAAGCGGGACCACCATCGTGCAGTGCAATCTCTTGACGCACATACACAGTTCTCGACGTTGAGCAACGATGGTTTGACACCCTTGTCATGACTGTGGATGTAGCACCAAACCGATGCTAGTTTGACAAAAATAATACAGTTATATCAATATTTTCATAACCATTCGTTTTAGCCGAAACTGATGTTTGGCGTACTCCGAATCTCCTGCTATCTAGTGTCGTTAACCGAAACTGATGTTTGACCTACTCCGAATATCCTGCTATCCAGTGTCGTTAACCCGGAAAACGACAGGCAATCATACGCGACATCTCAGAGTTGTTATGTTCTCTATTCACGAGATGACGTCGACAGTTTCTGCCAGGCAAATATACAGTTGGTAGACCCCAATACATTGACAATTGTGGTATATCTATGTCCATATTCGTCCAATACTTACCCAACTCTTTACATGCATGGACTCCGTTACTTCTGATGCCGATCTGGCTGACTTTATAATATTGTTTTGGTAGTGCTCATCGCAAGGTTGTATTTCCAGTTGTTGCGGTTTAGTCACCTGATATGCTTCAGCAGCATGCAATAATACAAACACCTTAATTGAGCTCATTAACTAGTTATCACAGCTGAGATAGTTCGCTTCATTTCTAATGTCCTGTGGCGTCGCCTATGCGAATTAACCAACGGATTTTATTTCCAAGTAACACGCATTTTGGGTAAGTGAATCAGATTGGTATTTGTTTACACAGTTTTAAAATCAATGACCTAGTGCTTGTCGATTTTGCTAGTCAACTACATCGCCAACTATGTAATTATTATTATTATTATTCACGCGATCCAAATCCTTTCGTCAATTATTGTATTCATCGAGGACTCTTATGTGAGCTAAACCATTTCTAGTGCGTTGACGATTGCTGCCAGCTAGCGACAGCAATATTCGCACGAGATGTTCTGTCGCGTAGCCACACTGTAAATGTGGAACACAATAGAACGGCTTTATCTAATTAAAAAATCACGTCAATGATGTTTGAGCAAATCAATATCTTACATAACAAGCAAATCATGTTCTAATGAATGCGCTCTCTCCCTCCCCCCTCTCTCTCTCTCACTTTCTCCTCCTCCTCTCTCTCACTCTCTCTCTCTCTCTCCATCTCCCTCTTTCTCCAATCTCTGTCTCCCTCCTCCTCTCTCCTCCTCCTCCACTCTCCTCTCCTCCCACTCTCTCTCTATCCTTCTCTCTCTTTCTCCCCCTCTCTCTCTTTCTCCTTCTCTCTCTCTCTTTCTCCTTCTCTCTCTCTCTCTCTCTCTCTCTCTCTCTCTCTCTCTCTCTCTCTCTCTCTCTCTGTCTGTCTCTCTCCCTATATCTCTCTCCGTATCTCTCTCCCCTCTCTCTCTCTCCCTCCCCCTCTCTCTCTCTCCCTCTCCCTCTCCTTCTCCCTCTCCCTCTCCCTCGTTCTCCTTTTTTTTAACAAAGTAAGCCATTGTGTGCATATGTTATGACTGGTAATAGTCACATGGAGAGTTACGCATCGGGTTTCTTTCTACGAGTGATTTTAAAAGTCATGGCGACCTTGGTCTTGCTACATCTTGTTAATATAACAATATCTAAAACAGTTATCCTAAGGCCAACCCTTGAAAAAGAAAACAAGATAGATAAGACACTTTGAACTAAAAGAACAGGTGTACATGTGCTTACCTTCCGCATCGGAAACCAGCAATAGCAGACATCCCAGGACGGCTATTATGGTCGCTGTCGATGGCACAGACATCTTCCGCAACGAAGAAACACACTTCGCACGTACGTCAAATGTGGTCATTAATTCACGAAGCGTTGTAATCGATCTCGTGCCGTTATTGAAACGTTCGAAGACGGACATAATCACATTAGCGCGGGTTATCATCGAGCGGTGCGATCGCTGAGATCGATGGCTGGATGCGCTGATGGAGATGACGCCGCGCGAGACCGCCGGGTTCAGAGGAGCAGAGCACGCGCCGACCGTGAAGACACCGTCGCAGTCACTCGGAAACTGCCGCTTGCCGTATCACCGCTACTCGCTTCCTGCTGATCGCTTGCCAACAGGTGCAGCGGCGGCGTCCTAGAGCAGAAGTCAAACAATGTTTCCGGTGCGTCACTTCAGGTCCCGGTCGCGTGCGAGAAGCAACCGGCGGCCATTGGAGAGTTGTTTGCATGCAAACGACGTAACTCATTAATGCTACCGCAGCGGCCCGGATGGTCCGAAGACAGGAGGCATCGATCGACAATATAATCCGTGTCGTAAAAGATTAACCAAGACCCGCGTAGATAAGAACCCCGACGAACTGAACGAAAAATACATTATTGAATATGGTGAGAGAGAGAGAGAGAGAGAGAGAGAGAGAGAGAGAGAGAGAGAGAGAGAGAGAGAGAGAGAGAGAGAGAGAGAGAGAGAGAGAGAGAGAGAGAGAGAGAGAGAGAGAGAGAGAGAGAGTGCCTTAATAGGGAAATGCGAACTAAACAGAATAGAACATTTCAAGTCGTGCGGAACTGGCATTAGTGTTACTTGCAATGATGCCCATGCTCCGGGTGGCACTGTATACGCATAGAGGCAAAATACGGTTTACCGAAGTACGTGTACGTGACTTTTGTTATGGCGTAAACTTGAAACAATTTTAGCACCGCAAGTTAGCGAAAACGTCCCCAAGCGATCGGCGAGCCCCGGAACATTCGCAGAATATACGGGTAACGGGAAATGAAACAAGGGGTTCCTTTTCTTCAAAAGAGTCGAAGAATAATTCCTGAGAGTTTGGCGGCCGTTGATCAGTGCTGCCAAGGATCTGTGTAGGCCGGAGATCTATGCCAACCGTGGATATGTGCAGACCGCGGAACTGTGTATAGACGGTGGACCTGTATATACCGTGGATCTGTGGAAACCGTGGAGCTGTGCAGGTCGTGTATCTGTGCTGGCCGTGGGTCTGTGTAGACCGTGGATCTGTGCAGGTTGTGAACCTGTCTACGCCTTGAAGCTACGCAGGAGTCGGCCAATGTAAGCTGGTCAACGAGTTGATGATGCGCCACGGGGTTGATCAGTAGTTGGTCATTGGCTCAGGAGCACCGTCCGTCATACAGCGAGGAACCGACGATCTTCGGAAACGCCTTGAATTATTTCGCTGGTCGATAATTGGCACATGTTGTCTAAACAGTCATATATTGTAGACCGACGAACAACATATAAACAAAACTCCAGCTTGATACATACACATTCGCAAAGAGTTAGCTGTCGATTAATGGTACACTGGGTAAACAATATACTGAACATTTTTTATTCATAATGTTCCCAGGACGCCATACATCAACACCGCTCCAGAAAGACATGACCTCGATTACTAGTGCTCGCCAAACAATGATTAACGCACTCTCCCTCTCCGTGTGGGACAGTTTCAGTGTAGGTTTGTAGTAGTTTTAACGTGTGTATAAAATATATAAAACAGTTTGATGATAAACCGGGCATTCACTTTCGGTGTGTGTGTATGTGTGCGCGCGTGTGCGCGTCTGTGCGTTTGTGCGTTTGTGCGTGTGTGCGTGTGCGCGTGTGCATGCGTTTGTGGCTGTGTGCGTAAATGTGTACGTGTGCGAATGTATGCATGTATATATGTGTGTGCATGTATGTATATATGAATGTGTGTATGTATGTGTGTGTGTGTGTGTGTGTGTGTGTGTGTGTGTGTGTGTGTGTGTGTGTGTGTGTGTGTGTGTGTGTGTGTGTGTGTGTGTGTGTGTGTGTGTGTGTGTGTGTGTGTGTGTGTGTGTGTGTATATATATGTATAATATGTGTGTGTGTGTGTGTGTGTGTGTGTGTGTGTGTGTGTGTGTGTGTGTGTGTGTGTGTGTGTGTGTGTGTGTGTGTGTGTGTGTGTGTGTGTGTGTGTGTGTGAATGTACGTATGTATGTATGTATGTATGTATGTACGTATGTATGTATGTATGTATGTATGTATGTATGTATGTATGTATGTATGTGTGTGTGTACGTACGTGTGTACGTGTGTACGTATGTACATATGTACGAATGTATGTATGTATGTATGTATGTATGTATGCACTATGTATGCATGTATGTATGTATGTATATATATATGTGTGTGTGTAAGTATGAATATGTGAACTATGTATGAATGTGTGCACTATGTATGTATGTATGTATGCATTTATGTGTGTATGCATGCATGTATGTATGTATCCAGTATCTGAAATTAGCAAAAAAATTAACTGGCCCAGATTTTTTTGGAACTGGCCCAGATCAATGTTGAACTGACCCTGCTGAATTTGAACTGGCCCGACTAATTTACAAACCACATCAACACATTTCCATTTTTCCACATTCTTTAATCACACACACGTGAATGTCTATCATTTGGATTTTACATGTACGTATAAGATTTGTATTGCATATATATATATATATGTATATATATATATATATATATATATATATACAGTATAATTATATATGCATAAATAATTAAAATTAGGCCTTGGAAAATGTACAAACATGTATGTAAGCACACTGTAATAATCAAGTGCAAATTACAAAAATAATATGTTTAATTACCAAACTAGTCTATAATAATAATAAATATTGTTCCAATGTACGTCCTGATTGTTCAAACTCTGCCCAAAGTTTGTACTTTAACTGCATTAATGTTGTCCTCAGATGCATGTATACAGTACATTTCCACTTCTTTTTAGCTGTTTCACGGTTTATTCGCTAGTATTCGCTAGATGACGCGACCAAACTACGTGGCCTTCACCTTGCCGATGTTGTTCATGTTACGAAATAAACTTTTGTCACCAATCAAATTTTGATTTAGGCCGTATTTCTTTGTAGAAAAAGAACAAAAAGCGTGCCTAACTGTGACCTACAACAGAGACAATTTCCAAACACCATAAAATTTAGTCCAAAGGATGCGGCAAAACTATGAAAAATGGCGTCCAGTCTGACTCATGGAAAACTGCATTGCTGGAGGCCATGCAACCGATGTTTAGACTTGGCATTCGGTGGCTTTGCTATTGAATGCAACCGTTCGCGTGATAAGAATTAAGTTTTGTCGAACTATTGTTGAATAATTACCAAAGTTGCGTTTATCGTCTCCTATGACCGAGTCGGGTCTAATAATTTTAAAGAACTAAGCATCGGATGCAGCGTAGCCGAGTCCGCTGAGATAAACTGGTGGCGTTTGTGAACAGGCGGTGTCGGGCCGATAACTTGAATATTTTGGCGAATTTAATCGGCGGGACGGATTTTTAATTGGCGGCTGCCGATTCAAAGGCCTTAATTTCGAACATTGATGTATCTATGTATGCATGTATCAGGCCCGTAGCCAGCTTTTCACAACGGGGGGGGGTTCACATTTTACCAATTCAAACTCCAGTGGCGCCACAAGTTCATGTGGGGTTATATTTTTTCCACAATGCAGAGGGCCCCACATGTTCACGTCGGGGCTCATAATACAGAGGGCCCAACATGTTCACGTTGGGGCTCATAATGCAGAAGGTTGCATTTCTAACTGGAAGAACAATGAAGTGGGTGTGAGATTGGTGGACCATGTGGTTTTTTAGCATCCTCAGCAGGCCCATAACGACGTCGTTTTGTTGTTGTTGGGGGGGGGGGCGTTTTCAGAAAAGTGCGATTCATATGTGGTCTGTGGAGATTGTTCCCATTGTGTTGCTTGATTAAGCTTAATTACACCCAATTGTATTCATAAAAGCCAACGAACAGTGACAGTATATTGTTAATATAACTGAATTATTTATTTGAAACCCTTCGCCGTGTGTGTAGTTGTTTTGAATATGTTCATATTAATATAATAAAGAGGCACCGAAGTGTGTGAGTGTGCCCAAGTTATTTTTGAGAATAAACAGTTAAAGTGTGACATTTACAATCTGGTTTTCGCTCAATTAACACATTATATTTATCTGATCTGATGTGCAAACGTTCCATAATTTATCATAAAAATAATTCAGTTAATAAATGAAATGCCCTGTAAATAGAAGATTAGAACAAATATCGTTCTCTTGTGGAATTTGAATTAAATTCTAAGTGACAAAAACTCAAGTGCCATATCCTCTACACAAGACTGACTCCAGGAAACACTAACTGTATTTTACAACTACACGGAACACAAAATGGACGTACTAAGCCTCCTTATTAGCGATAAGGCTTCCCTTTCTGAGATCTACAAACATGCAACTAGCAACCACAGTATTTCGGCAACCATACAGCCACACAATTACACAATTTCTCATCATCACGCGCATTTTAAAAAAGGTGAAGCTAAACTTGATTGTGTAATTAAATACAATTATTCGCGTTCCAGCGCAATAGTTAAAAATTATTATTTGTGTTAAGCCAGATGAGTTCGTCTACAGGATTTGCAACTTGTAAGAAATACACTCGCTACACATCTTAAGTTGTTGATTGTTGAAAATAGCCTCTTTGACAATAGGTAGTTACCTTAATCAGCATACTAAAAATAAAAAGATGCACCTCTCATTTACTTTTTAACAAAGTTCTGATGAAAAATCATGAACTATTTTATATGGCTTAATTTATGTGCTCATAATTGTTAAATCATCGTCACCCCTTTCATTCACCTCTGAGTGACTACAATTAGGACTCATAATTTTACGTTTGGTGTAAAACTGACTTCTTGTGTATTTTAAATGGGAATGGAATGCAATGTTTAACAGAGAACACACGCTAACAATGCTCAGTGAACCGTGACGCATCTGTCTTCGGTATGTTTAACGTCCTCCTGTCAAAACTGTCTCGTGTTTACCTTTAGTTCGGTAAAACCGGCCGCGTGCCGGTGTATGCAACGTGTATGTATATATATGTACATATGTACGTATGTACATATGGACGTATGTACGTATGTGCGTATGTACGTATGTACGTATGTACGTATGTACGTATGTACGCGTATCAACATGAATGTATGTATGTTTTATCGTTCACGGTAAAAATTAAGCAGTCAACACTTTCTTATATGTAACATCGCGTCTGCAAAATGCATTTGAAATCCATTCGTACATTAATACTTCAGACGTTATTTGTTGCATATCATGTTAGTTAAAGAACTTGTGCATGTTTGGATCATTGATTTGAGATCTCAGCTAGTATAAATACTTTACGCTGGCGTCAACCTGTCATCGTATGTGATTTGTTAATCTCACTTCTAATGATTATAATCGGTTCACGCTTTGTACGTGTTTACCAGTTCTAAAACCTTGATTGGTGCCTCGTCAATATTAAAATCCAATTCCTTATCGCTAATTTCCCAACGGGTTATCCTTGAGAACTTGGAACAAACGCCGCCTACATGGCAACGTAGCGCCTAGTGGGCTACACTGGTGATATGTTGAAATATACAATTATTCAGACAGTATAATGTAACACTAGTAGATATTAGAACAAACCACACATACATGGCGATGTATACAAGCCACCACCACCTCCACCATCACCATCACCACTACAACCACTACCACCACTACCACCACTACCACCACTACAACCACTACCACCACTACCACCACTACCACCACTACCACCGCTACCACCGCTACCACCGCTACCACCACTACCACCACCACCATCACCACCACTTCTACCCCCACCACCGCCGCCACTACCACCACCATCATCACCACCACCACCACCAAACTAAAACTACTACAAGCCACCACCACCATAGCCACTACCACTAAAAGCCAACACCAACACATCCACCACCACCACCACCACCACCACCACCACCACCACCACCACCACCACCACCACCACACCCAATACCACTATCAATCAACACCACCACCACCACCACCACCACCACCATCACCACCGCCATCAACACCACCACCACCACCACTACCAACACCATCACTCCACCGCCACAACCACTGCAGGCCAAAACCAACACAAACACCACCGCCAGTATTACTTAAGTGGTCTATTTCTGCTGTGTCAACGTCAAGAGCTGCGTCACGCTCTGTGACTAATGACTAAAGGAAGCAAACTCCTTCCTCTTCTAACCGGACCACTCCAAGTCACACCGGCACCCTGCCGATTTTACCGAACTAAAGGTACACACGAGACAGTTTTGACAGGAGGACGTTAAACATACCGAAGACAAATGCGACACGGCTCACTGAGCATTGTTAGCGTGTGTTCTCTGTTAAACATTGCATTCCATTCCCATTCCAGGCTGGAGCCTTCTTGTGTGTCGACAATACGTAGCTAGCGGGCCGCACAACGCTTCTCTGTCGGGTAGGAATATTCACAACATCGCTAAGTTTTTATTTACGTCTAGTTAGACAGTGCCCGGTACGGTTTATGCTTGACAACCGACCGGGCACCTACGGGAATTAGGCATTTTCTTGGCCGTTGCTGTTTGTAGCTTGTGGTAGAGCCAAACAACGTCAGCCCGAGCGAGAAAGCGAAATAACGTATGCAGTTTGTCAATATACAGAGGTTGTAAACTAATTAATCATTAGTATCACGTGGTTGTTTAGATGTGTTGTGAAAAACTATCTGATTCCAATGGTTGGTCCTAAGGTTAGTTGAACAGTGACAAATCATTAATAAAACTTTAGAGTATACACATATGTCATCAAGGTTGTATACTTTGTGATAATTTAGAACGCAGGTCCACCTGAATCGTGGGCCACCTGAATCGTGACTTGCCGCACGCTTCGTTGAAGTCACACAATCGACTTCCTACTCTAGCGGATTATATTCGAAATAGCTACTACTGGAGTTCCAATACATTCTAACAAGAGCAGCACTGTGTTGACTGCAGCATAATTATTGCAGCAGGAATCGACTTCAGTACACTTGGGTCGAGTGCGTAATCATTGGAACCAATCAGACGACGGGAATAAATGGTTAGTGTCAATATCGTTATTCTTTAGAGTTAATGTTATTGGTATACAAAGTTAGGGTTAGGGTCAGTAGAAAAAATCGTTAGGGTTAGTTATGGTTAGGGTTATGCTTCCAATGACTACGTAGTCGACCGATCTATTATTTGCATGGATTGCGGATAGAGACCGTATTTCTGGAATGCAGAGATTCATTAGGCAGAATTAAACTTCGGGGCACATCAATATAAATTCAAGGACTTGGTAACAGGGTAAATTTATATGCATCCCCAGAGTAAAACATCTTAGAAATACACTACAATGATATTCGCTAGGGATAATTAACTGTATTTAACTTTCAGCAGTTTATTCTATCAAACCTGCTAGCGTGTCTGCTTAAATGCACTATTCGAGTCATGTCAAATAAAAAGGTCACATTGTGTATTACAATTACCATCGCCAACATTCACAACGCATCAAGAAGTAGCGCTGTGGTTTGACTTCAAAGGTCGTCATAGCCCCGGCTGGCTTCCTGAGTGCAACGTGATGTACCCGCCTCACCACATGACTGTCACGTTACCGTGTATACCCGGGATGTGGGGACGCCGAGTCTACAGTTGTTGAGAGAGAGGACAACAGAGAAGACGTTATTGCCGAGATGTGGGCAATACTGGCCGTGGTGTTCGTGCTAGGAGCTAGCGTGGCTGACGTTCACGACGAAGGTTAGTCAATAGCTTAATATACAACCCAAGATAGGTAAGTACGATCTAGATAAACGTGGATGCTATCATTCATTAAACGTGTTGCGTACGACTACGTCCACACACACACACACATATATACACACATACGCACACACGCATGCATGCACGCACGCACATACGGACATACACGACGCATGCACGCGCGCGCTCAAATACACACGCACGCAAGCAAGCAAGCACGCACACAT
Organism: Paraescarpia echinospica; assembly: GCA_020002185.1. Lineage (NCBI taxonomy): Eukaryota > Metazoa > Annelida > Polychaeta > Sabellida > Siboglinidae > Paraescarpia > Paraescarpia echinospica. Next base: position 18,277,551 of record CM034531.1, read on the forward strand.
GGACACGGACGCAAATACACACACCATGCACACGCACGCACGCACGCACGCACAAACACACACACACCATATGCGCGCACACACATACACACGCGCGCACGCACGCACGCATACACACGCACATATGCACAATCACATACACAATTAAGATTAAAGTAAGAAATACAATCTATAGTTTTATTCGCTAAAACAAAGCAACTTCAAAAAACACTTCACACGTGAATCTTTGGAGAGCGTCCAACTATTGATAGCATCATATCCAAAACGTCATATTGGCACAAGCTCTTGCTTGGTGCACAAACGTTGCTCTGTATATGGTGCAACGATGCCGTGACAAACGTTTTAAATACATGTATGTGCGCAAGACATACCCTACGCGCCATACACCCTACATTTACCTTATCTATAATAACAGTGCGAAACGATAGACTTAATTACGGGGCCTGTCTAGTAAAGTCATATATCTCACTAATGTAGTGTTTCGGACTTAGGTTGAAAACAAACTCTAAAGGTTCAAAACACAACAGCGCCAAAACAGATCATTTTATTTTAAAATTGTTCTGTGTATTTTCAACTACGCCCCTGTATTTGATCAGACATCTTGGGCGCCTTAATGTTGTTTCACCAGGCTTGGTTTCAAATGATTATTATGTCTATGATTATATCCACTCTTGATGATTATGTCTATGATTATATCCATTCTTGATTATTATGTCTATGATTATATCCACTCTTGATTATTATGTCTATGATTATATGCACTCTTGATTATTATGTCTGTGATTATATCCACTCTTGATTATTATGTCTAAGATTATATCCACTCTTGATTATTATGTATATGATTATATCCACTCTTGATTATTATGTCTATGATTATATTCGCTCTTGATTATTATGTCTATGATTATATCCACTCTTGATTATTATGTCTATGATTATATCCACTCTTGATTATTATGTCTATGATTATATCCACTCTGAGAAGAGCAATTTTATCCTTGGTTCAACAAGTTGTGTTGTTTGACGAGGTGATATTGTACACCTTGTAAACCGAGTCGGAACAAAGATTATAGGCCTCCCTGCACATGTCGCTGTTCAACATAAGCCGAACATAACCCTCGCCTCGGGGGTTCAGTCGTGACAACTGCTAATGTATTGAAGTAATATCTTATGTAATGTGTGGAATATCCCACGGTGAGAAATTCAACAATTAAAAGTACATGCTTGGGTTTATATAATATTTAGTTAATCGAAGTCATTGAAGAATTTGACATTGCGTTTACGCACGGACAACAGTTGTTGTTTTATACATTTATCTAAAATCCATGCCACCGTTTGCGTTATATAAATGTATGTTCCCAGAAGTAAATGTAATTCACCTCAGAATTGCTTGAGTAGAAATATAGGTACCTTCTAAAAACCTATCCATGCCACCGTTTGCGTTATATAAATGTATGTTCCCAGAAGTAAACGTAATTCACCTCAGAATTGCTTGAGAAGAAATATAGGTACCTTCTAAAAACCTACTTGAGTAAAGAGTAAAACTACTTTCCAAAAGTATTTGAAGTAAAAGTAGAAGTAAAATTATAACGGAATGATTTTTGTCCGGCAAGTAGGCCTAACCAAGATACATGACAGCATCAGCGAACAAAAAAGAAGGCAGTGTGAACATAATAATTGTTATGTCCAACGTATCTGAATAATGTATGTGAATAATGTTCTATAGAAATCTATATTTTATGTTTTCGCAAATTCGACGGCGGGGCACGGAAATGGGAACCTAGATCATATCACGGGTTGTTTTGTGGGTATTGGTTTCATCCTTATCTTTCACCTGCGTTGTTTGTTTATTGGTTTGTCCAGCTTATGATCTAGTTACTCGCCAGGTCCCGAATGTCTCGCCGTTCTCGTGTGAGTCGAATTGGTTCACTGTCGTGCGTGGCCTGAACCTTGGATATACTTGATGTATTGACCAAGACATCTCGGCGCCGTTTGATACTTGACGTAGATACCAAACTTTGGACCACTCAACAACCTGAGTATCATATGATAGGTGTGATAGATTTGCTAGCAAGTGCCTGCAGGTGCAGTGGACTTTATTATTGTGGTAGGGTTTTGCAGTGGGCTTTACTATTGTGGTAGGGTTTCTATTATTTTAGTTGCCTGCCTCTTAGTTCCTTCCCAATTCGATTTTTGCTCTTCTGTTTTCGGAGTTCTTTTGCGAATATTCTATTGTATCTAGTACTGACTAGATTTGTTGTAAACATTTGTTGTTGTTTGGTGAAATCACCGAACACACCATTAAATTATAGTTAATTGCCTTCGGCCAAAACTCTTCAAAACGTGACAAACGTGGTCCGTGTTTTCTTGCTACGGTACAATGATGTTCAAACGTCTGCAAGTTACTCGGTCTAACAATAAAATCAATTAATTAAGTGGCTTTAACAAATGAACGGAGTATTCATTAGATCGGCACCGCATATTACGTATAATGTTCACACAGCAAACATATATTCATCACCGAACTTGTCAACTGAGGAGGAATATTTTAAATTGTTTACAATTATGGATCAGCAGTTATATATTTTAATATAATTTTAGATACGTTCCTACAGAATGTATATTATTAATGCACAGAGAAGTTTATAAATATATACACTCGGTATATTTACTCTGCCAAACAAGGATCGATATCTAAAGACTGTTGTGTTTACATCATTGTAGTCCGGTGGCTGTATGTGCTCATATAGGACAGTATTGTGCACTTTGTTATATAAACACGAACCGTAGCATATATTAACAGCAAAATGCCAAACGCCATTAAACTGAAGTTCCAATCTCGTTGAAAATTAACCTTGCCACGTGTTCCTGTCTTCTTTCTACAGCACAATGCTACAATTATTTTCAAACTTGACATATGGACAGAAATAGTGTGGGAGAGTGTGTGGCAAAACATGTTCACACTCGGAATGTTTTTCTGATTGTATGATGCATTGGATACATGGTACAATCTATGCGGGTCGTCTCCGTTAAGAAAGGACGTTGATATTTTGCCAAGCTGGAATGAAAACAAATATAACAAATTGTCAATCACCTTTTTCCTAAGTGCCACAACACAGTGGCGTCGGAACATGGTGAATATTAGGTGGCTAATGCTCTCAAAACATCCAATTGCACCCGTCTTGAGGCTCGCCAAAAATCACCGTGAGGCTCTCCAAAACCCTCAATTTGGACCTCATAAAGCTAATAAGGCTATACAAATTAGGGGGCTAATCCTATTCCAGCCCCCACCTAAAATATTGCGGGACTGAGCCCCAAACCCCCGATTCCGCCGCCTATGCAACCTATTCGTTTGTGTCACATTCCACTGATGTCTCAACATATTCGCATGTCCCCTCCCCATGACCACCACCAAAGTCAGTCCAAACTGTATATACATCAAACGAGAAGACCTCGCGGTGATTATATTGGTCAGTAACTCGGTGATGTGTTGCACATTCTTGGTACCCGAGAAATTAAACTATGGTGATTAGGTAGGCAGTCTTTACCCATTAAGAAACGCTAAGACATGTTTTGCGGGCGTTCATATATTCAAAATGGATTCTCACGCCGAATTGTATTATGTGATAGGTTAAACGATAACGTCCCATATTTAATTTTCAACAGAACACATCAGCAATTATGTAAACAAACTCTCTTTTAATGGACAACAATAATAACATTTTTATATAACTAATTAACAAATATATGAAATTTAACACAACTAGTAAACAATCTACTCCATATAAAATACTTCCATTTTATAACAATAAAAATTAAGAGGTACGTATCCCCGCCCCCCGTGCACCTCTGCCCTCATGTTACCTGCGGATGCCAATGAAAGCAACCCCAGACCAGTATTGATGGTGGGAGCATGACAACTGGCACGGTGTTTGTTGGTCTTCTGAAAAGTCTTTGTTTTTCTGAAATATAGAAATGAGCTCTCATCGTTACTTCTTGCTGCTAGTTGAAGGCCATATTAGTGCATCGTCGATGGACGACGCTATCCTCACGCACCGTTGTCTTTCGCTTGGCACCTTATCCATGTTGTCGCGTCAGCTTTCCAGTCTCGTGATAACGTTTCAGTACTAAACAAACAGTCGTTTTCGATAAGTGCAGCTGTTTGGCAATCCAAACGCCAATATATTTAAGCTTTCGACAACGCTATAACTTGAGCAACGTGTGTATTTAAAGACAATCGATTGTCTCGTAATGAGTCCGCATTGAGTCCGCGCATTTGAAATACCGCGTCTGACAAGCGTGTGTTGCCATTTCTGTTGTTCTGTTTCCAACGCAAACTTCAATCTGTGTACGCTGTATCTCCACATAATTAACCTAATGAAATATGTTGAAGTTTGTAACGCTGAATAAATACAAATATTATTATTTGAAATTTCTCTCAAAATATCAACGTCAACGTCAGAATGTTTAAATTTATATGACGTAGCATCTCCTGGTGATTATTCTGCTTAAATACGGTTCGGTTGTGTAGGTTGAACCCATAAGAAGGACGATGTGTATAATTCTATAATAGTTGCAACTGTCTTACTTTGAATAGTCATATATAAAAAGTGGCAAGAGTAACCTTAATATTTGTTATTGTACAAGACGTAAGACAGACTACAGAAGCAGCAGCTTTACTTAGGATAACATTCTCTTTTGATGAAAGTTGATACATCGCGATTATTAGAGTTATTATTGCATTATAGGTCGTGGTTTTCTTGGGCACGAATTGCAATCAAAGAGGAAGTGTAGAACTATAAATTGTTGCCATTGTTGGTCATTTAAATTTATTTATATCTCACAAAATGTACATACCAAATAATGCAACAAAACTAGAATAGTCTATGTATAAATAAACAAGACGACTAGTCAATGTAAAATATTTTGTGAAACGACTGAGTATACAAAAACGGTTTCACAAGAAGTTCGAATAATTGCAACTTTTTCGCGTTTATACTAAGCAAATATTATCTTAACTTAATACGTTAATGTCATAAACTTAAATAACACGTTTGCCTGCTCCCTGCAACACAGCAAGTTGTGCTAGCAGATGCTCATGTAAATCCGCATCACCTCACATCCAGCCAAATCCGTCTTTCGTGTGCAACTTCAGGTGTCCTTCCATTAGAGTCTCACCACAGACAAGCCGTGTCCGCTCTCTCGCATACTAAGTGCTCACGTCTCTTCCCACAGAAACCTACTTCGGCGTCAATTGCAGCTCGGTGAAGATCGTCAGCCGGAAGGAGTGGGGCGCGCGTGCGCCTAAAGACACGATCAAACTGAAGCTTCCGGTCAGCAAGATGTTCCTGCACCACACAGCAATGGCGCCCTGCTTCACCAAGCCGGATTGCATCAAGATGGTTCGCAAGATACAGGCCTTCCACATGGACGACCGCGGTAGACACCGCTATGTTTACTTGTATCTCCACACTTTGCTGTTAAGAAGGGTTTTCTCTTATGTCTTCTGGACGTCATCGGCTCTCTTAAATCCGCAATCAAAGCATAATGTCCTATGGAAATCATAACACTATGTTAATAGTTGCCACTGCGAAGCAAATCTAACGTTTCCCAATCAACATATTGCTATACAGTCTAGCGATGTAATAAGATCCATATTTTATACACAATGCACCTCTGTACGTATAATGATATACACTGGTATAATAATAATAATAATAGAGATGTATTTATGTAACGTCTATGTTGCGCTTTTGTATGATCATAAAATTAATAAAATCTAAAGATTGTGTTATAAAACTTAGCTCCCCTTTTCTAGGTTGGTGGGACATCGGCTACCACTACCTCATCGGGGAAGATGGCTACGCATACGAGGGTCGCGGCTGGGACAACCAAGGGGCTCAGGTTAAGCACTGGAACAAAGTTAGCTTCGGCATCTCGGTAATGGGCAACTTTATGAACGTGACGCCAAATACGGCTGCCCTCGACACGGTGAAGGGCCTCATCGACTGCGCCCACCAGCAGGTACGGGAACGTTGCCGATAACGCTTTATTTATGTTGACTTGCGTCTGTTGGTGTAGCCCACTCAACATACACGTACATACATGTATGTTTATACATGCATACACGCGCACGCGCACGTATTCACACATGTACACTCGCGCGCCCATACACGCGCGCGCGCGCGCACACACACACACACACACACACACACACACACACTTACACATATGCAGGTACAAGAGCAGACGCGCGCGCACACGCATACATATGCACGAACGTCTACGTGCACGCACGCACGCACGCATGCACGCACGCCCACACACACACGGACACGTGCACCACTCGCAACTTAAACAATTTTACAACCTCATGCTGTTATATAGTTTTCCTGCCTATGGAGGTATACCTTGAACTGAAGGGAATGCAAGAAACCAATATTAGTGCTTGAGCATATTGCAATCATCACAATTACATTTTTGGCAAAACGTAACTACAACGCGTCACAGCCTGGTTAAATATAAATAAAAGTTCGGCGCTTATTGGTCAAGCATCGGGGAGATTTCACAATATGTCATTTTGAGAACACATTCTAGGTAAACCATTTGTGTGATCGTGTCGATTGTAGTTTCAACTGTTAGTTTGTTTGCTCTCTTATAATAATAGTAATAATAACAATTAAGTTTCTTAATATAACGCTGTTTAAGTGAGTAAATACCATCAAAGCGTTTTACATAATAAATTGGCGTGTTGACCAAATGCTAAAATAAAAATTAATAAGCTAAACTAAAAAATTAATAAATTATGGTGCCGCTAGCGTGAGAGTAGATTACTTTGATGTTATTCATTTCCGTTTCCTCCCACTGTGGTGCACACTGTAAGAATATAATGCGATTCGTTACAATATACACAAGGCCGCTATAATCCAGTACAACTATGGGCCACGCGCACGCACGCATGTGATTTATCAATGGCTATTTAATTTCATTAGAAAACATTTCATTGGAGAACAGAATACCGTGTTTATTTGCTTTTAGTCGCAATTACTTCACAAGTCGATTTTTTAGATAGTAATGTAGATTATACTAGATTACTAATCAATATTTTAAAGACATTAATATAGGTATATGTTTGATTAAAATTATTATTTATTAAATACAATCTTGTGTATCTATTTAAGAAATACTTGTATACTTTATGAGAGACAAGACACGACACTGAAAGGTTGGTATAAGCAGAGGCATGTTAGATTTTCATAACCAGGGCTGTTCTGGTTCGAGAATGCACATGTAAATGTCAGTTAATAGAGGATAAACTTAAGAAATCCTAGTAGTTTCAAATGTATTTATGCAAATACGAGCATGTAGGCTGTTTATTATATAATATAAAATATTTCTTCACTTTCAAAAATTACAAGTTATTGTGTATACCTATATATATACAGCAATTAACAATTGTGCAAGTCTCTTGGTATTGATCCAACAGACATTTATTCAGATTTAAAGAGAAACCGCGAAGGCTATGAGTATTAACATTTTCCATAATTCTAGGTGGCATGTTTCTGAGTAGAGTTGGCAGGTAGTATCTTATACACTTTCTGGCTCGGGAGGTACGGCTGTACGGAATAGTAATGCAATGACTTTGCCTAGTGTGATCGCCATGGTGTGTGGTATTTTGAGAAAATAAAGATTTGCTATAAAAAGGAACGATACTATTCACAAATTTATTATACAATATCAGACATTTTTGCGTGAAAATGTCTTCGACTTTCAATAAATTTCATTAGAGGTTCAGTATTGGAATCATATTTGCTACGGGTTATAATTCTGACCGCATTTTTCTGCAATTTCGAAATTCTGTTTGAATTAAAGCCCCACAATAAAATACTATAATTGAAGTGTGGCGCAATTAACGAATTGTACATTATCTTTAAAGCACACGTATGGTAAGAAATGCTTTAATTTATTTAATATACCAAGAGTTCGTGATATTTTATGGCAATTTATCAACATGAGCTGTCCAATCTAATGTTTCATGGATAGTTGTGCCTAAGAAGTTAAATTCTTGAACACGATCAATGTATTGGTCATCTATTTTTAACGTTAATTCAATACCCGCAGTACTGCGTTGTGGAAAACGAAACAACATATATTTCGTTTTGCTAGCATTAAGAGACAGTTCGTTTTCTGACAACCATTCACATATTTGCTTCAATTCCTTATTTATGATGATGCTTAGGGTAATGTTATCGATCACGTCTGAAGTAGGTTTGAAGGAGCAGAGTGGTCCTATTAGGGTAGTGTCATTGGCGTATAGAATCGCATTGAATTTATCACTGGCGTGATGAATATCATTTATATATATAGGATAAATAACAATGGTCCCAATATGGAACCCTGAGGGACACCTGTATGGGTAATTTATCCGATTTTACACTACCGAATTATAACAATTTGAGCCTATTTGTAAGATAACTGCATAGCCAGTGTAACTGTCCTTGTTTATGCCGTAGTGTTCAAGCTTTTTTAATGTTCAAGCTTTTTTTAATATAATAAAGTGGTCCAGTGTATCAAATGCTTTTCACAGGTCTAAAAAATAATTGATATGGAACTATTATCCCTGCCTAAGCTTTGTAATACTTAAAGAGTGTCTGTCATTTCCAGTGTAGCCATTTCCGTGGAATGTGCTTTTCTAAAACCGTACTGACTTTTAAATAATATTCCATTTGTAGTTACTCATACAGTTGGTTGTACACAATTCTTTCGAAGACTTTGGAGACAGAGGCAGCAACGAGATTGGCCTGCAATTATACAGCAGCGTTTTATTGGTTTTCTTATACAGAGGAATAGCAATTTTTAATTTATGTGGGAAACCGATTGGTTAATTATGAGAGAGAAAGGCTTGGCAATTAGCGCACTGGTTGTTTTAGTAAGTTTATGGAGTTTGAGTCATACGCTGCACTATTTGGGGGTGAAACCCCTTTACAACTGGCAGTATATCCTTTTCTGTAACACGTTTGAATATAAAAGTGAACGGATATTTGTCCTTTAAAAAGTCTTGTGTTGACTATTAGAGGATCACTTTTCCGCCAGTTTATTACTGATATTTACAAAAAAATACGTTAAATGTATTCCTTTTTGTCCGAGATATATACTCCGTTTATATCGAAAGATTTCGGAAATTCAACTTGCTTATGGCTCTTGTTTAACAGTTGTTTAATGGTATCCCATATTTTTCTTGTTAGTTTTATATTGATCAAGTAAGTTTGTGTAGAGAATGCGTTTCGCTTCTCTGATAGCTCTATTTAAGATTTGTTTTATAGACGCGAAGATTTATCAATGACGCATTGTAAGATGTGTAATTTTGCGCCGTCTGTTTTAATTTGCGATACAGTTTGTTTTTATATTTTATTGAACTGATTATTCCAATGGTTATCCAATTTGATTTTTTGTGTGTTTATACTTATTGTATTTATACCTTCAAGTAAGTTCTAATTTGTGTTTGGATCTGAATGCTTATTTAAATTTAACTCATCCATGATGCACGATTGCCTTACAGATTCATAATATTGTTTTGTTGCCTTTTCATTGTTTGTTCTGATTGTCACCCATTTGGGAACACTTTGTTTAGATATCAATTTATTGAAAATAATAAAATACGGTAAATGATCGGATATGTTGCTCATAATTATACCTGCTGTGGAAGCTGTAGTGGAATTTGAAATCGTGCAGAATGTCTGGTCAATAAGACATTTTGTCTGTCGTCCACTTTCAACAGGTCAATGTTAAAGTCGCCTGTTATTATAATTTCTGCATTCTCCTTTCCCAATTGTGAAAGTATCGGTGCAAATTCTTCTACAAATGTGGATATACTTAACTCGTTGTTATTTAGTTTCGGCGGTCTGTATGTATTACCTATATTGTGATGTTTTTATTTAGATTTGCACCAAATATATTAATAAAAAGCCACTCCCAGACATCGGATGAGTCATATAATTGTCTTACAATATATTAATAACGTACATGTAGATATATTAATAAACCTCCATGACCGGAACATGTTTTGTCCTGATGAATGATGTTTTAATTTGGTAATTGTATTGTGACAGGTCTGCGTCATCTGAAAGCCAGCTTTCCTGCAAGCATATGGCACTGAGACCGACATCTTTATTGTTTAGCTCTAGTAAGAGGGGGTAAATGTAGATATTTTTTGATTTAGTACAGTGCACCAAGGTGACAGTAAGCCATACAGTTGCTTGCCGACGTGTAATAACTGTTCCAAACGTATGAAAAATAAAGCAATGAAAACGTAGAACATAAATGCAGGTACAATTGGCACCATTAACATACAAAACACGAAGGTGTGGAGCGTGTTTTCCAATAGTTAATGTATATTATAAAGGTATTATGTTATATTATAAAGTTACAACGAATTATATTATAGGCTTATAGTATACATAGGCCTGAAGTTAAATGGCCATGAATATTTACAAACGGGAACGTCATTTTAGGTCGACGAAACAAATTACAACGAAAAATATTGCATTGTAAAGTCCTGTTTTTTTAATCCTTACATTAGCACCAGTGCCTTAACAAACGTTGTCCAGGAATGTCTTCACGGACCTCTGCGTATAACTTCCCATTTCGGAAAGTCGGCCCTTTATTGCGCGTTGTTTCTCTGTTAAGACCACATTCGTTAAGTCATCCATGAGGCAATACGGTGTATTTGCTAGCGTCGCGCTCGCGGTTCACACCATTGATCCCCGTAAAGCTCTGCTATAAAAGCGCGCAATGATGTGTCGAGGTTTCCCTTTTTGCGGTTTATCAGTTCGGTGCGCATATGCAATGGCACTGCCCTTCACCGCAAACTTGTCTAGAAGATAGAGATGCAACTTTCCCCGTTTGTCTCAGGCGCACCAAGCAGACGAACATTGAAACCGCGGGAATGTCTCCCCCGATACGTTCATCTCAAGTTTGGCGATAGCTGTGGTGGCGAATTGCATGTCGCGGTTAGCTTTATTTAGCGCCTTGCCCATTTCCGCAACGCAGTTTTGCTGGTCTTTTATGCTACATGCATTGAATTCGACCGATTTACTTAAGTCCGCAATCACAGTTGACTGGCCCGTACGTGACTCTGTCGTCAATGTTTGAAAGTTTTTTCTCCAAGCTATAGTCTGGTATGTAATAATGCTGTCAAGTTTGTCATTCAGGCTAACCATAGCCAAGCGAACAAATGCCGAGAAGTCGTCTTCTTTGTGTGGAGACTACTGCCGTTGTAGCAAGTTGAAAACACTACCACTCGAAAACACTACGATAGTGTTTTGATTGTACCCTCAAGACACTACTGTTAAGTTCAAAACACTACCCCTACATATTTCTTTCAATTTCTATGTGTTTGGGGCGATCTAAAAAGTACGTATCGCATGGTGGGAGGCCGTGGGGTATCCGGGCAAGCGATACGAAGCTTTACATGGGGTAGGGTATCTTGGCAATAAGGGTTACGTTAAGATTAAAAGCAAAGCTATTGACACCAGATAGGTGTTATTAATAAACCTCGTCGTGTCAGCGATAATTTCACGGAGTGCAAGAGTGCGAGCAGTGTCATTGTATTTTTAGATTGATTTATTGATATTTTATCGGCAGGGGAACGTCTGGGGGAAACGTCCAGATAAGTGCATATTCAAAATAGTGTGGGGGTGGACGAAGGTAATAGATGTGGAGATAGACTTGAGGTCCATGTATCGCTTTGCTTCCCCCAGAGATCCTAAACACACCACTACAACTTAGTAGACTGAATCATATAACGATGTTAAATATCACTGGCTGGATAGATATAGGTTAGTCAAATGAAACAGATACAAGTGCAGGCATGCAGGGCGGTCGTCGGTGTAATGGTTGGGAACTTAAACAAATCACAAACAAACCCAGCTATTGCCAACCCCAATCACAGCTGATTCCAACCACAACTAATTATAATAATAACCTTAACATTAAATAATAATTAAATTTCACACTAACTAGTTGGTTGCAGCTGTTACCCTGACCCCAATTATAAATGACTCCAATCATAACTAATAATAATAATTGTAACCCCCGTAATGAATAATGATACTAACTAACGATTTATTCCCGCCGTCTGATTTGTTCCAGCGCTTACCATAACCCCAATCATAGGTAATAATAATAACCTTAACCTAATTAATAAGGACATTTCACACTAACTATTCATTTCATCGTCTGGTTGCTTATACTGATTATGCGATATATATATATATATACTATATATATATATATATAAAATCCTAACCCACCATTGCTTACGCTACCCATAAATAATTACAATAATAATAATGTTAACCCATATGAATAGTTGTTTTGAGCTTACGTATGGGAAGTGTTTTGAACTTAACAGTAGTGTTTTGAGGGTTCGCTCAAAACACTACGGTAGTCGTTTTCAGCGGGGTAGTGTTTTCAGCGTCCTACACCGGCCCAGTTGTCCGTTCATCCATAACCGACTTAGTCACTGACTGTACCTTTCTGCGTGCAAATTGATACTTCAAAAACCTTACTTTTGACACATGCTACTAATTCTGCTGGAGTTTGTCTACATATGTCCGTGCTCCATCCCTTCAATGCAACGCCTTATCACATTGTAAGATGGTGACTGCTCGAAGATCGGAATTAAATGCAACTTTGCAGGAGCTTAAGACACACCGCGTACAGCCCATTTACTGATAATGCTTATGGCTGGACCGGTTGGTAGGACCAGTCATATTATGGACGAGTCCTGTCGATGTCAGAATGTTCGTTGTTGGATTTACTCCCGGCGATAATGGGTCGTCGAAGTGAAAATTAAAATCGCCCAATATCAACAGTTGTCCTGGAACGATCGCCAGCGATGTTACGATATCTTCGAATTCGTCCAGAAAGCCGGATATATCGGAAGATGGTGACCTGTATATCAATACAAAGTAATACGATGACTTGTCGTCACACGACAGTTGTAGAAGCTGGAAGTGGGTCGGTGTCACGGCAGGTGTACGCACAACCAATTTCAGCGAGTTTCTGTGCAGAACACCCAGACCACCGCCCCGTTTCACCGATCGGTTGAGTGTCATAAACTCGAACCCCGGCAGTGTTCAGTCGTTCATGATGTCTTGATGCTCGTCTCGCAGCCAGGTTTTTGCGAAGAAGGAGATGCTGGCATCAGCATCTAGTAAAGTCTCCCTCACAACAGATACTAGCTTTGTTGCAGATAGATCGATGTTCAGCGAAACAAGTTTCAGTGACGGCAATGGTATCCTTATGTTGATACATTTTAGGTGGCGTGCTCCATGTAAAGGCATAGCGGGAGTTGTTTGTCGCGCTGACACAAGTACACGTATCGGTCGTTTGCGTGCACCCCCACGACAACTTCGATGGATGGGCCGATGGAGTGTCATCCCCGCTTCACAATCAGCTCTCCATGCAGCATTATTGAGCCGTATGTGACTGTGACCGCTGGGCCATACCCGATACAAGCAATCTTGGGTCATGCTGGGCGTATCATGTTCTCTTTGTTTATATAACACACGACCGATCACCAGCTTGTCAATGTCACACAGGTGCAATCACAAATGTAAAATGTAAATCAATAAAAATAGTAAAAGTCGCAAACACTTGCTAAAATCACGTAGTCCGGTGTCCCCATGTATTCATGAAATACCTATCTCCTTGCCTACTCAAGGCAGCCTCCCGGAAAAACCGTGGTCGGCAGAACAAACTCCTACTGCCCCACTCAAGGACAAACGCTTATCTTCATTCCTTCTTCCCATCTGCCATCATAATGTGGAACTCACTTCCCTCAGACTCCTCCTAAGCACAGTCCCTCCCAGTCTTCAGGTCCCCCGTGAAGAACTGGATGACTGCTCAGCAATAGCCACTGCCGTTATAATGCGCAATTGTAAACCTTCTAAAACCTTTATATATATATATATATATATATTCTTTATCACTATTCTTCCCAACCGTTACTAGTAACGTAACTGCAAAACAATTTTCTTTTAACTTTTTTAAATTATATTTTAAACTATTAAAAAAATGTTTAACCCATGCGACAACTGTGGAGTTATTCATTTTACATAATAACCTGAAGAAGAAGAAAAAAACATATATATGCAAACTTGAATGCTGTAGATGGGCTAAAACTTGTAAAATCTGCCATATATCCAGAGGGCATCTATAGGTGCAGCCATATAGACGCAGACCAACAATGACTACTACGCAGACGACCCTCTTAGGTTCACAGGCCTCATAAAATGTATGTTGTTTCCATTTAATGTAGGCATAATCGTTCTAATTTCTCTGTCGGTCAAAATTCATGAAGGTACTGCGTTGGTAGAGTTCGGACTAAATCGTATCCTTCTTTCCAGGACAAGTTGGACCGAAAACACTTCACGATTCACGGTCATCGTGATGCTGGTCAGACATCGTGTCCAGGCACTGCCTACTATGATCTCATCCAACACTGGCCGCATTACGGAGGTCCACTCAAGCCAACCGGGAGTGACGCCGCTCGGCAAACACCGATCGTTGCAGCTGTGATGGTGATTCTGGTGTCGTTCGTTGCCGTCTTACCTGTGGCGCTAGTATAGATATAAGTGACTCTACGTGATTTCTATACCGTCTACGTTATGGAAACATCCTGCGAAAGTGAACGATTTGGTGGTTCAATGTTCATACATTATCGAGAAGTCAACGTAATCTGTGGGAATGTTATTAAAACATATTTAGATGAGGGATTGATAACATCATTTATAACATGGTGAACGATATTAAATGAGCATTCAATAACACGACTAATGTTGTAATGCACTAGTTATCTGCTGTGCAACAAATGTTCGTAGAATCCCAATATTCAAGAAAGTAGACTTATTTTTATTTTAAATGATGCATATAAATCCGTGTTGTATTGTAATTATGTATCATATCTATAAAGGGTGACCGACTGCTTAGTGGTTGGAAGCCTGACCCTTTACTACTGACCCTAAACCCAACCATAACTACCTCGAACTCTAACTATGTAGATAAAATATTTATAACCATAACGAATAATGAGATTGACCCTAACTATTTATTCACGTCGTCTGATTGTTTACAACGACTACGCACTCGACCCTATTGATAACGTTCCTAGTCATATATAGTGTAGCCATCTATCGGGCTACTAAATGCAGCATCAAACGAAGTCCGCAGTTTTGTCGGAAATACGTCTAGCATTAAACGAATTTGCTCTTCGACCGCCGTCAACATAGCATTCAAATAATCAATTATACAGCACAGAATTTAGGACTGTGTGGGCCTCTGGGCAGAGGTCGACAGGGTATTGTGTCATTATAATTCTCACTCCTCCCTACCTACAAGACCTAAGCTTACAGTGGAGACTACACACCGCAAAATACAACTTTTCCCAGTTAGCACACAACTCTGCATCATACACAAATTTATTTCAGAATATATATCTGCATATACAACATTTCACATACAAATCAACAAGAGCATAAGGTTAAAACTACCGAAAATGTCCACAGTAGCCAAAAATTGTGTCTTTGGTCCAGAAAACATTTGGATTGGCTTTAATAGCAATATAAATAGCTTATTCAGATGGAGTTCGGTGTGATCTTTCTGGACATAGTTGATTGTCATATGTGGTATGATAATCAATATTACTTTTTGTGTACGAAAGCTGCTCAAACTGCCTGTTTTGGTATGTCCACAACAGCATTACAAATTATCATACTAATAATACTTACTAAACTTGTCTTAATCCATTGTATGTATACATACCCGCTGATTCACGATGCTCCTTCAATATCCAAACACATTTCCTTCATTTTACAGGATTTAAACAAATGTCCACATAAATCAGGTGTTTTACGTTATCCGAAGATTTGCTTGTATATGTAAGTTTCAATAAAGCAATAACTAGTTAGAAAGTGCATGTAGTTTACCTAAACATATGACGCTATCACCCAACGGCAAAAGTCTTACAATAAACCAACTTCACTGGTCGTCACTACACATCTAAACTGCAGAAAAGCAGCGTCTTCGTTAAGAATGTGTTATAGGTTATCCAGTTTTCTCAGCTATCGATGTTCTCATGTTTATAATGTAACATACCATATGTAGCCCCGTTGCTTCTTTTGTTGAACATGGGCACTGCTGGCAGACTTAAGTTGACATCAGAAGGGTCGAAAATACCAAATGGTCGTGTTCTACGTTATCGCGTGGGAAGAGAGTATCAGGCGGTGACGTTTTGTGTCAGATTCAGATGCAGTTCTACTAAGGGACGGAACTCTCAGCTTGCAAAGTCAAAATAAGTCTTTATTTATCTCTAAATGCCTGACAACCACATATGGTATTGTGCCCGGCTGAGCTAATTATCGTTGACATTGAGAACTGACTAACATATTTCCACTTATAATGAACCATTTTGGTCTTCAAATATAAGCGAAGACTAGCAGACTTGCTACCTGCCAAAAGTTGCCTGTCCCTCCGAGAGCAAAGGATCAATATCGTAAAATGTAAGCGATAACGTAGAATACAAATGGATAACATATAACACATTTCGCTGCTATTTTCCCAACATTTATCAACACTGTGATTAGACAATCTCCCTTGGGTTTTTTCTGTAATTTGTAGTCGTCGTTTATGGTCATCTGAGACTGTAGGAATAATGAATCATTCTTAGGCTTTTCAGAATGATATTTGTGTTTTCTGTTACATGGTCTCAATTATTTGGGTAGGTAAGACAGATATTTGTAAAATGCAGCGAAATTTGGCTCTCAAACTCGTGCGCGCTATAGGAAACATAAAGAACAAAATTATGCATATTACTTGGCAACAGAAAGGGAACGCGTGGCGCAGTAGTATTTCAAAACAGCGCAGTTGACCAAGAATGCTAGAGAATAGAAAAAGAAAGGAACTCATGTGACGTCAGCGAGAGAGAATATTACGAAGTTCAAGCAAGGGGGTATTACAAAATCACCCAGACAGAGTTCAAGTCCAGAGCTAGAACTTCGCAGTTCTCGTGGAGGCGTTGACGTAAGCGGATTGTACAGAGCAGATGTATCGTTTCTAACAATAGACACCATTAGCTAACGCAATAAGCACAAACCTGAAGCCAAAAACATTCGCCAACCGCAAAGTTAATTGAGTTCTACGTCACAGCTTTTGCGATTCAATCAGAGGATTACGCGGGATCTGCAGTTCGACTTGGCGATTGAACGCCAAACAAGGTTATTTCGCGTAAGTACAAAAGCCGACTTATTTCGTACATAAATAGTTATGGTAATTCAAAAGTAACTATACAGAGTACTAGCTACACCTTTTAAGGACACATGCTCTTAAAGAAAGTTGAGTTATAAATTGCATGTTTGACGACTTTTAAAAAGACCTACGACTTGATTGTTTTCATCTGCAATAAAAGTGCAATGCACATTTGTTTATTGGACTCCACAAGCTTAGCTTAGGCTTATGCGTGGCTAAGCGCACCTACATACCATATTGTAACACGTATCTATCTAATGTTTATTAAGCCCACACAAATAGTTATACGGGCCTACTATGTATATTAACCTAAACTTATTTATTTATTTTGTTAACGTAGTTGAGTCGTTGGTTGCATTATGTCTACTTTTAGAACGGGAGCCCAGCATTTTTATTTATGTAGAAAGGGCGATGGAATGCCCCCTAAATCACTCCTTGAACTGGGCAAAATATTGGCTATGTTGCAATGCTGGCATATGACGTTTTTTGCAACTACGAAAATCAAATATGTTATATAATTGTAGAGTTATGGCCTATTTGCGTTGCCGACTGGTTTCGATGCAAAGTGCGCTGACCAGCTGTCAATCAGTGTCAGCTGTGGCGTTTTTTTTGCAATCTGTTCCCGCCGTTCATATTTAATTAAAACCCAAACAACGTTTATAACCATTTTACATTTAAACTGTTCAGATCAAGCAACAAAACAGGTTTTTTTGCATTTCAGATGCCTCATAAGGAATCACAGATTTAAAATGTTATATTTCTCAAAATGTTAACATGTTGTTTGCGAATCCTCACACAACATTCAAGAACTACATATTTTGGCACTTTCGTGAAATAATGGAATGGAAAACAACCAGTTACAGATGTTAAGATGAGCATTTTTGAAAGAGGGATTTGTAAATCATGCACTAAAGTTGTTTTGTTCCAGCATAATGTATTTAAATTTACTTTTGCTTCAAAATCAATGTTTAAATAAAAAAGTATGCGGAATCTACGATAAAACCGTAATAGGCTTGTGCTGAATGATTATAATATGTCTACTGGGTACGTGGATGTGTGTGGTCTGACGTATCTATCTTTTTGCATTAACTACATTTAATGTTAAAAACAATGTACAACTCCTAAAATATGATCGTTTTGACAAATGCCCGCCATGATGCATACTCTATAACACTTATTCTAGGTATAATAATTGCATTGTTGTATTGATTGGTTATTTACATGTAAACATAAAAGTCTGTAAAGGTATTGTAAAACATGTTAGGCAAACATTGTTTTTTTTTTGTTGGAATGCTATTTATTAGTCTATCGCAAAACTGGATGAACAAAAAGCACTATATCTGTCTGATAGCAATAGTTCAACAAAGCAAATTTTTCACAAATGGTAACGTAACAATTACCCCGACACCCCTCCCAACCCTTGTAACGTTTTGTCACATACACCCGCCACGCCTAATCTTGACATACTTTATGGATGTCCCTTAATACCTTAGACCAATTAAAGAAAATATTGTCCATTGCGTTACCCCACGCTGTGGTATACAACCATCATGATTAGGCTATGTTATTGCATAACAGGACTCGAAACACGTTTTTTTGCTTAGCCTAATTGTTACATTGGGGTTCGCGTGTGCCGTTCTTGTGTCCTAAATTCTAGCTTCCTACGATTATCGATTGCGATAAAATTTAAATTGTTCCGTTCACACATGTATACATATATCTACATATTTCGTACATGCATTTTATTGTTAGCAAAACACAGAAAATCATTACATATGAGAAAACAATTACCAGCTGGAGCCGATTGTAAAACCGCTCACTGCGCGCTTAGCTAATGGTGTTTTATTAGACGTCGACGCGAGATCTGCGGTTTACTTCAAATTTGAGATTACGTTCAGATTTGGCGTCCGGTCGCGACACTTAATTGCGATAGCTAATGGTTTCTAATTACGTGTGTCACCTCTTCAAAGAGCTTAGCAGTGATTATTGCGCCTAGAAACAGGTAACTGTGCAAAGGGAGCATGACACTTGAAAGCCTTACAGTAGTGCTATACGATCAGATGGCTCACAATGTTGCAACTGTCATCTCGATCTCTAAGGTCATCATTGGGCGGGTCCAAGCAAACCTGCCCAACATCCAGCAGACACACCTGATTATAGAAACAGCACAATCTTCAACATAGGTCATGTTCAACATAATGTTATCGGCATCATGGCAATACGGTGAATGTGGCTATGTAAACCGCCCATGCGATGGGAGTTGGAAAACGTAGCTGGTCGTGAGGTGAAGATATAGAATGACGACAGCACAAGACTTCTATTCAAGGGGGATTTCTCAGACGGCGTCAGCAGTACCGTACCTATTGGACATGAACGGTGCAGTGAATGAAAAAAACCATCTGCAAAACAGGTCATGCTAGTGTCGTTTCTTATCTGTACCAATAGTTTACAGGCCGACTCGGTGTTCTACGTTATCTGTTTTCTGAATGGACTCGTGGCTCTAGTCCTCAGTACTAACTCTCACATATGGCTCCAAGTAAACCGCGTTGGCACGCAGGCTGAACTAGGTGTGGGTAGCATGCAGAGGCTCTCTGAATGTGATGGAGTATGTCTGACTCCGATCTAATGTGCACGAATACAGTACCTGATACTGACAGACAGACAGACGAGAGGATCACATCACTGTAGTGAAACTCAGCATGGGGTTCAATGTCGGCTAAATTATCTTCCTACAGCTGTGTAGTGGTGCGTGCGGTGGTTAGTAGTAGCATATGGGCTTAGTATCCAAAATGCTATCCAGTGAGTCCCATACAAATTAAATCAGTTAGATGTAGGTAGATAGCCGCACCTGAATCGACAGGATGTGCAAGCGCAGGAGAGCCAAGCCGAGGGTAACGGGGCTTCAGTTGTCTAGATGGTGTACAGATCGCACGGGACTTATGGCATTGGATGAACGATCGGGCTAGGTGTAGGACATTCTCTTTTTATGCCCGAACCTAGTTGTATCCCAAACTTGAATGTGCCTCACTCTGCGGTAAAAGGTGATAAAAGGATAATCCCTCGGTCTTGAACCCATTAAGTATTCATTAAGATGGCCAGTTCAGAAGAATTATCATTTAAAAGGCAAACTGACTGGAGCAAATGTTGTCTGTGTCAAACTATTACGAAGGATGAAGAGCTGAAATCACCTCCAACAACCCACTATCCGTGTAGCGCTGAACGTTATGGCTATTCCATAATTGCATGCAATGTTCCACTCTTCCACTTACTGGATCCAGCAAAGTTAGATGAAGGTGGTGGCTTAGAAGAAACACTACGAAAAAAACGCAATTTATCATCACAGCTGTCGTCTGTTGTTGAACAACACCAAGCTGGAACGAACTACGAAGAGAGTATCTAGTGTTCAGATTAGAACGGAAGAGGGACGCAGCAAGATACGAAGAAACAGCCTTCAAGTTACAGAATCCCAGTGTTTCAAATGTCAGAAGGAACATCTACCATCTGAACTGAGACATGCAATGACCACGCAGCCCAACAGAAGACTGAATGAATTTGCTCGGAACTAAAGCGACGGGAGGCTTTTGGCCAAGCTTAGTGATGGAGATGTTGTGGCGCAACAGCTGAAGTATCATCTATGTTGCTTAGCTGGTCTGTACATCAGGGAGAGGGCCTACCTGTGACTGTTGGTCATACAGTCCTTGTATGGGATGAGCAGGATCTTGCAGTAGTATCTCATATCCATGGTCTGGATTTTTCTTTGCAGCTGTGCTGTAATGATTCACGCCTCGCAAGCTTAAAGGAAGATGGACATCACAAGGGAGCGAATCAATCTGAGTTTAGTGCCGAGTGAGATGGTGTTGTCGTTCCAGACGGGTTTCAGGATTGTCAGCGCTACTGTTGTCTGTGCAATCCTGAATAACACGCCAGGTTTGTACCTCTCATCTGTGATAATTGCACTCAGGTAGTTGAAGCGGGATGCTGTTTCATGATTTGGTCATTTGCATTGATTTATGCCTTGATGTCATTGGGGTTGTTGGTCATCCGCTAAGTTTGCTCTGCACTGACCTCCATCCCATATGCTGCAGATGTTACATTAAGGCACTCCACGGGTTGGCGAGCTCTTCTTCTTCGTCCGCCAAGCCATCAATACCATTCGCAAAACGTAGGCTGGTGATTGTCCTGCCTCCTATGCTGACTGTTCTAGCATGGCCATCCAGTGCGTCGGTTATTACTCTTTCGATGGCGATGTTGAAGAGGTTGGGCGAGAGTAGACAACCTTGTCTGACTCTGACAGTTGTGCGGAACCTCTCGCCTATACTGCTATTGGCGCGGACTGCTGATGGCTCTGTTATGTAGCTGTTCTATGACCATGACAAGGTTGGCACTGCCACAAGGCTGCGTGCTAGACCATGTCGAATGCCTTCTTGAAGTCTATGAAGACATAGTACATATCTTGCTGGTGTTGTAGGTGTTTCTCACAGAGAATTCCGAGATCCCATGTCAGAGCGCGCTCGAGGAAATTGATCAGTTGTGACACCTTTGATAATAATGTTCATTAGTGCTCCTTCCTGCCCTTAATCCAATTTGTTAGTAAGCGACTATTTCTTCCGCCTGCGGCTTCAGTCTGTTCATTATTTTGTATATTACCCAGTCTTCTATACTGGGTAATTTAGGCACACTAACATCACAAATTACAATTTTGCACACAAAAAAAACAAAATAGCCAATTAAGGTTGTAACCAGTTTGCTTTAATTATTCGAAAATAAGATGATAATGATTAAGTAAACTAGTCGCAGTCATCCCCAAAATAAATATTATTAACAATGATTTCACGTGTTGTGTGTTGGTTACGTTGCAATAATTTATAGAACATATATGTAAATGTAATAACAGTAATGTTAGACAATAAATGTCCACTTAAGTAGTCTTGCGAAAAAAAAACACATGTGGTTATGCCAAGCTTCAGCAATGGCATCTTACCTAAGTAGAATAATATTTTATCAAACACATATGCCAGACGTTTCGGGGTGGAATGAAATTAAACTAGAACACCATACCCCTTATGCATGGCAAACCTGGAATGTATGCACGGAGGCCTCTGATGTCTTCATTAAACTCAGCCAGTACTCACCGAAGGTTGAAGATGACGATATGACAATACTGGAGACGTTTGTAGTAATAATATATGACAGGTCCAGTACAGCTGCTGGGGCTTATGATGCACGGCTCGACATGTTTGCTCGAAAGCAGAGACCGTACGAAGCCATTCCCCCACTCGAGCTGCTCTCCTTCAGCATGTATACGTGTCGCCCACCAGGTACGCTGCGCATGGAGTCAGTCAACAGTCTGCCAACCAGAAACCAAAAGTCCTGCTTAATGGGGATGGACAAAGGATGGTAACTTGTGGCAGTTCTCCTGGACAATGCTGCCACCCATTGCACAGAGTTGTCAGCAGCTGACCAAGTGTGAATGCAAGAAGGAATGTTGTGTAAGGTGCACATGTTATGGCTTCAGTCTCACCTGTATGATACTGTGCAGCTGCAGATTAACCCATCATCTGTATGCATGTCTCTAGTAGTGCCATAATTACATAGACAATGTGTGGATGATATGGACAAACACTACAAAGACATGTAGAACAAATATTTCACACCATAAAGTTAAGTGAACACTAAGTTGATACGTGTTATAAGTGCAAAGACAATAATAAAGGACAAAAAAGTACATTTTCATGGATACTTTGAAGTCATAGATAAATTTAGACTTATCAGTCGATTGTTTGTACTGTTGTTGACGTGGCGGAACATCTGACCAGAGTGACTCACAGCTATTAAATGGCGACATAATTACTATGTTGAACTCCATTTGGTTGTTCTAATGGTACAGTAACATACACATGCGAACTGTGGAGGTAAGCAGTTGAATTAGAATTATGAAGGTGCATTACACATTCATTTTGTACTGCTTAATGAATGGCAATATAATGTATGCTTAAACTTACATTCATAGGTAATATATATAACTGCATCCCAAGTCTTTTTCGTATATTCTGCGAGAAATTATCGAAAGCTGCATCTGGGAAGATTTAGAGATTTAAATTCAACATCTGCATAGTTAAAAACATATGATTCGACACCACGATCATTCAAATCGGACTATTCTGTCAAATTGTATGGCGAAAATAGTATTTTTATGTCGGAAATGGCGGCCATCTTGAAAAATGGCGGCCATCTTGAAATTTCCGGTGGCTAACGGGCTTCTTTTTTTTCTTCAAAAAGTGGTCCCTTATGAGTGTCCATGCCAAGTTTGGTTCTTGTATAACTATTTGAAAGATTGTCTCACTATCTGCACCACTATACCAACAAATAACGCAAACATCTTGCCAAGGTTAGCAACTTGTGTGTTTTACGTTATTTGATATTATGATTGTATTATCACTGGAATTAATCATGAGTGTATATTTAAGCTATGTGTATTTCAAAATTTGCTACAATAGATAGTGAAAGATCAACAATATGTTCAGGTTATGTTACAAGATACACTATCGCCATTTATGTACGCATGTTTACATGATTACACATGTTATTTTAACATTTGTGATATACTTTGCATAGAGGTTTCACGCCATAGTCCAAAGGTCCAAAATCAATCAATTTTATGTTCTACTTTTATACAATTTGTCGATACTATGCATAAACCGTATACTTACAAATCGGCAAGTGTGTGAATTGTACGTTATCCAAATACAACATTAGTTGAAAGCCAAACCATCAGTCACATGTTCACTTGAGGCGAACCCCATTGTTATACAGCATCCGACAAGGGCCCAGTGAAATATATCACAACAAAATGAATTGTATGGCTTCCCTGATTTAAGAATAGCAGCTTTTGGAAACCGACCAACTTTGACTATACAAAGTCGTATTTTTTTATGACACCTCTATGGTGGTAAACAATGCGTATATTAATTATTGTTGTGCACAGTTATGACACAAAAAAGAGTTACTCACCTCTCTGGATTTACTTAAGAGGTGTTATTTTCTTTTTTTTACCACGTGTGTGACGCTGAATAATATCACTAAATGGCTATTGGCTACTTGGTGTATTTGGTAATCACCAGGGTGAGCTCATGCTTCCACCTGGTGTGAAAGTATGCATAACTTTTGGCTAGAATCCTCCAGGCTCAAGATACCCCACGGCTCAAGGTGCCCTCCTCTCCCCTACCATTGATCCTGTTCAGAATCTCGGGCCTGAAGACTGACTATACACTCGTCTCCAGCGAATACATGCGCTCGTGTAAGCCGTTTGCCTCGCAACGTACTTGCGTATTATCCGGGTCGTCAGCATTTTTTGCCAGCATATCTCTGATTTGAGGATAGCCCTGCACGAACGCATTAGCAGTTAACGCTGCTTGACCAGCACGTGGTGTTCACGCGTTTTGGTACTCAGGCAGGACTGCCTGTGATTCCGTTCGCACTACGTGGTGATACTATTCGTGTACGTCTTCAGTTCTTCTACTTCTATCTCGTAACCATGCGGTCGTTGGGGCACCACTGATGATTTCCTGACATCTCCCATCATCTCTCTTGATTCTCTGCTGCTGTCTGGGAGGTGCCGAAGGTCAAACCAGTCTACTCCTGGATGTTGTCTTCCCACACCTTCCTCTGTCTGCCTCTCTGTCTTCTTCCTGACACAGGATTGTCTTTGCAAGGCCGGTTGATCTTGTAGCTATGTGTCCATAGTACAGATCTTGCGTGTTTCTCACAGAGAATTCCGATATCTCATGTCAGAGCGCGCTCGAGGAAATTGATCAGATGTGACACCTTTGATAATAATGTTCGTTAGTGCTCCTTCCTGCCCTTAATCCAATATGTTAATAAGCGTCGATTTCTTCCGCCTGCGGCTTCAGTCTGTTCATTATGTTGTATGTTACCCAGTCTTCAATACTGGGCAATAAATTACGGACATTAACATCACAAATTACAATTGCACAAAATATGTTTCCTAGTAAAGCTTAGAACCTTAGACACGTATTCACATAATGAGAATAACACCAAGAAATATTTTCACTTATTTTTAACTACGCTTTGCTCTCAGATCACGTAACTTACATGGTTTTCACTAGGTATCATTTACTTAGTACTAAAACATCTTAATCTGATGAAATTTGTTACCAACATGACCGTAGGCCCTAGAATTATAATAATTATGTGTGTACTTTCGTGTATACATTGTGTAGGTTACCCGGAATCCGTAAACAAAATGTAAATACCTATTTTTCTTGTTTAAAAAACACCGTAAACATGCACAATTTCGTTTAGGTGTGGCCCTGCGCACCCGTAGATCTCTCAGTTGACTGAATTGTGCTTATATATAGAATCCGCACACTTTAATAAGCTGGTGTAACCATACAATAATAACGCCGATGGAACGCCGCCTGTACAATGGTAGCCGCGCTTAATCAGCGACACTGCGCCTGTCGCATTCAATAAAGCCTGTCAATACGCACCAGCGCTTTGGCGGCACGTAACAGCGCGTTGTTGCGGTGAGACCGACAGCTACAGTGGGCGTGTGCCGCAATGTTTACAATCGCTCGGTGTGTTAGATTGCGCTGTAGCTTCGCTTTAGGACCAGGATCGGGACGGGTGTACCAACTGTAACGACAGACGGAGAAGGTTTACTACAAGGGCATGGGCACGCCGCGGGCCACGCGGAGTCGTAGCCGTGTTGACTGACGTGAGCGGGCACAGCAGCGTAGGGAGTGACGAGGTGGGTACTTTGTGTGTTGTAGTAATTCATGGTGCATTAGGCTAATCTAATACAGGAGCCGCGATATCTGTTTCAC
Source organism: Paraescarpia echinospica (assembly GCA_020002185.1). Classification (NCBI taxonomy): domain Eukaryota; kingdom Metazoa; phylum Annelida; class Polychaeta; order Sabellida; family Siboglinidae; genus Paraescarpia; species Paraescarpia echinospica. The sequence goes on from CM034531.1 coordinate 18,303,707, forward strand.
TCAAGACTTCGGTTACGCGACGGCAGGTGTCGATTAAACGGCCGGATACTATGACGCGATTGTGTGGAGCATTTTAAACACCATACTGTAACAACGGAATTGACACATAACTTCGTAGGTATTCATATGCAACTATATTACACACCATTTTCTGCGGGGTCCATTCCTTCTACATAACCATTTTCATTCACATTTAGCATGGATAACTGCTGTCCAGTCTAGTGGGTGTCTATGTAATTCCCATACAGATTACTGTCCTGGCACAGTTGGAGTTTTTATTAGCCTCAAGGGGGCGCAGTTGAAGAGTTTTGGTGAACCACAGCCCCCAATACTCAGCACGTTCCGATACTTATGACTAAGTTGTAAGCCGTCAACACCGTGCAACATACTACTTACTGATGCACCACTTAATGTAGAATGTTTATTATATAATGGATGTTCATATAATTCCATAACCAGTCCCGGAACGCCTTCTCTTCCATCGCTTACTCTCCTGTCAAATGACAGAAGTTATCTCGAAACCAACGTGCGTGCATGCCCTGAACAGCTAAGCGCGTTGCACACGCTCGTATGCCTAGGCCAATTAATTTAATGCGATTATGCCTTAGAATTCAATTAAGCGAATATCAGAATAGCTGCGAGACGTCATTGAAACGGCACGGCAATATCACCAAAGAAGTGTATACAAAGTAATGAGTTGTAAAGAATATGATTATGCCTGGTCATGTATTAGCACTGTAATGTATTATTGATACGCTTTCTCACTCGGTTATGATGCCATTCACATGCAAGTCGAGAAGTCGGTAACATTGCACGGGGAATGTCAAATTCAAACAGCCCCGTCTGGATTAGGTCTGTGTTTCGCCCCGCCGCGGAGAACATCCGGAATGACTTTATGCTTAAAAATTAGAGTGTAGCAGTTTGTTTGAAAAAAAGTTGTGTTTTTGTGAGTCATAAGACACCTGGAAACTACCTTTCCGTAATACTGGCTGTGTCTTGCCAAGTTTGTTTACGATTCGGGTGGATCGCATTTCGTGTAAGTGAAGAAAACTGACAAATGTGAACTGGTATTATTTGTGTTGCCATCGCGTCCTGTACTATTCCTACCCATCGTGTGCACACATGCGCACGTCACACCCACCCACCACCCACACGCACGCACACACATATGCACGCACACACACATGCCCACACACACGCACGCATGCGCACGCACACACATACAATTGCAGTTACACACATGTTATATAACCCCAATTACTGTCATTCAACTGTTGGAGGTTCCAGGTACAAATGAGCTGTTTCGTGAGTTCTGACATGTCAATATCGCAGTAACACCACACTAGTCGTGATTGGTGGTGTGAACTTTTCTCACAACGATTACTCGTATCTTTTTAGGTAAACAGACGTACTGAAGCCCATCATCGTTGCACGACGTCACGTCACTACTTGGCCACCTCTTCAAAGAAACCGGAATAAGATGGACGCCAGCACCATTCGCCGGAGATACGGCGAATTAATCCAGAAGATCAAGTCTTTCCGGATGGCGATAGGCGATTACGGAAGTTTACTGAAGGTGTCAGACGCGAAGAAACCCCTGCGAGCGCCGAGCGCCAGAAGAACGGGGAACACTCTGAGGCCCGGTAGCGGGCGGCTGTCTCAGGCGGGGAAGGCCGGGTGTCTAGGGACAACGCCTAGTCATACACTTGCAACCGGGCCGTTACAAATACCCACAATAGGAAACATTTTACAAAACGGAGACTCGTTCAGTCTTGCGGACACCATAACACAGGCGCGTGCCATGTTGAGTGGTAACAAACAGTTTCGTCCCTTTGTTCAAGCGGAGACAGGTAACTAAGTATGTCAACTGTCGAATTCAAGGAAACATATCACGTATAACGCTCTATGGGGTGTTTACCACATCAGCATAACATTATGTGCGCAAACAGGATATAAAGAACGCTACACAACTACCAAAGGCGCTTTAACCAATCTTAATAAGTAATGGAATGCTTAGTCTCGTGTTCTTGAAAATGTACACAAATCCTACTACATAGTACATACAGTCGCGGACTTCTGCTTCATCATGCTGTGTATAGGGTAGGGTGGGGAATGGAGCCCCCTTAAGAGAAAATGGGCAGTTATTTACAAACTGGTAAATTTTATTTCCTGGTGCTGTCATACGATTGCCGTATTGTTATTTTATGTATTCTCAACGCATTAGTGACATTTGACAACAATAACGTTTATAATCGTTAATTAAAAGTATTGTTCTAAGGATACATCTTGCCCCAAACCTAGGGGGCAAAACGCCCCCTCTGTGCGGGTCCCATTGTATAAAATACGAATATTGACATGAGACAAACTCGTGATCAACGTGACAATAGATGATATGTTTTATCTCATCCAAAACATGTATCTAACCAACAATATGTGCTTCTCCTTCACTGTCAGGTAGTATGACTTTACTTGCAGTTAGGTGATGTAACTTTAGAATGATTCAAGTTATGTAACGGTATGCAACTGGCAATTAGCACCATCGTTCAGTCACAACGATGTGTTGATGTGAGATACACTGGTCATGAACGGCTCGCTGCACGTGACACACAGCCAATCTTCCTCCTCACTGTTGGTGGGGACGCTTCTTCTCTTCGTCATTGTCATCTTATTTCTGTTGTTCATCCCTCGTGTCTTCCCCTTTGATTCGCTTTCCCCTTAACCGTCTCTTCATAAACAAATTGGATCCTGTAAGGAAACAAATCAGCATCGCTGCTGTTTCGGCTGTGACCTCGGGCGGGGACATGAACGATTTGGTTTTGGTGAGAGTTTTTGATGAGGCTTTGTCTGACGTGGCTGATCGCAAGACGGTCCAAATATTGCTGCAGTGGTTCTTCTTTCGTGATTGGCAACCATGTTGTTGTCAGCCACTGCGTTTTATGCACTCTTCAGCATCTTGCCCCGGCATGCAGGATCTAGACAAATGTTAATTCCCACGCGAATACTAATTATTAGCGTCCCATTTTGTAACAACGAATGAAGCAATATACACTAATAATAAATATGACAACAACTGCACGACGTTAAGCGTAATCCATAATCCATATATTTCAGTAAAACATTACAAACACGAAAACGTAAAATGCAGAAGTTTTCTAAACGTGCGGTTCGACGGTGTCAGTTTTCGGGCTGAATAGTCACTTAATAGCAGCAGTGTATTTGTCCGCAAGCACGTATAACCTTGGAAATACAACGGGTGATTCATTAGCTCACCCTACCCTGCGGTGTACGAGTGTGTTGTGTATGTGTGTATGTATCTACTTGTGTTATTTATGTATACACTGTTAACTTAAATTGTTAATGTATATATTATTGTATATTATATATATATATTGTGCATTATACACACACGCACGCACGCACGCACACACACACACGCATATACATTATTATTTCAATAGCTGTCATTACGCGGCTGTGTTTCAGTCGTGCCGCCAGTACCGCGGTCTTTCCCCGTGAGGGCGTCGACGGACCAGCTCGGGCCGCTACAGCCCATCACCCCGAGACGTAAAGTCCCGACCGTCCGTCCCAAAAGCGGGGCCCGATGTGTTGACTCCGTGCGTGGTCAGCGGCCTCCCAGCTGCCGCCGGCGACGGGAGGCCGCTCCGTGTAGTCCGGTGAACCAGCCCAACGTCCACATAGAGTCGCCCAAGTTCATTCGTTTGCTTTATGAGGACCTGTTGAGAGCGCTGTGTCTGCTGCGGAACCAGCTTGGTCGACAACCGGCCCAGAACCGGCGTACGTCTCACGACGGTGTCCACGGATCGGACGTGGAGTGGCAGCAGCTTGACGGACTTGTGTCGGACTTAGAGCGGCAGCTGCGTGCCTGCGAGGTGCGGATGCTGAAGGCAGGAGGAAAAGTGGAGACACCGCCTCCATCGCCGCCACCGCCACCGCCGGTGCGAGCTCTCAGTCCTGTTGTGTCAGAGTGCGGCACTAATGTTACTACAGGTAGGTCATTGGCAAAATACCGGTTTACACGAGCGATTGCTGTCCAATTTGTTGGCCGACACGCGTTGCACGATATCGAGCTGCACAGTGCAAAGGCCGGTAAACGATGACATAGACATGCCGATCCTCTAAGCGCTAACGCAGTTTATTTGCACATTACTGGTGTGGCCTCTCAAATCGGGACAACGTCGCTCGTGTAAACCGGCATTAAGACGTTTCTGCGCGTCTTTCAGTTGTTGTTTTTTTCACCATTGTCGTCATCATCAGGGATTATTGTTAGCGATGAGAATTTCTCAATTGTTAAAACATAACCATACCTTTTAAAAAATACAATTACCTTTTTTGAAAAAATTCAAAGACGCATTAAACATTTAGGTCAATAGTCCAGAGCACAACCACAACACCTTGCAATGTCCCCCCTAAAATCAGTTATTTTTTATTTGCATTTTACAGTAGACCATGTCATCTAGTAACAAAATCCACTGTGTGCGGACCAGCTTGGCTTTTTTCAAAATCCAAAATAGCCGACAAGATAGCCGCCGAAATGCTAGAAATGGCATATGAGTGAAGAGGTTCTTCAGACTGGATGGTTCAAATGAGTACCATCTAGCAGGGGTCGTCTGAAGAAGACTGTTGCAAGCAGTCGAAACGTCACGTGAACAAAAGGTAAACTGACTGTGAAATAAGTAAAAAAATAACTCACTAGAAATGGCATAACTTCTGAACGAATTGATTTAGGAAGGTGATCTTGGGGGTCAAGGCATATGTTTTTTGGGGCAAGCAATCTATTTCTGAGATTTTCATCAAGATTGGTTGAGTTTTTATTGCAGAAAAATCCAAAATGGTTGTCAAAGTGCTAAACATATCCTTTAAAATACCATAATTTGGGGCTATGTAACATATAGACCGATGAAATTTGTGTCAGGATATAGGTTTCCCTGGTCAAGGATTCCGATTCTGGTCTCCAAAATGGATGTCCGAAGGCTAACTAAATGAAGCCAACAACTATTGTTCGTATTTATTTGTTGATAAAAAATATTCAAATTGAAACTGACATATGAAAAGAACAGGATATGTATTAATTACAAACCATTATGAACTCCTCGGTGTATTGTCAGTAAACATTTAACGTCAGTGACCGTGATTTGTGACCGTTTCAGAAAACCTACACATCCAGAGTAAGTTGCACATTGCTGATGCAGTCATGAAAGTATTATCTAGACTTCATGATAGAGCGCACGGGGTGACTGACACCAACACTATTCAAGTACAGTACAACTATTAGATGATCAACTGGACACAATTATACAAAAAATTATACCAAAACGCCTTCTGTATGTGCCTCATTAACACTACGGCACAATTACGCTTGATCCTCATTAGACTCATCAATGACATGCTGATTCTCATCTGACACGTCCTCGTCATTTTCATCCTCAGCAGACGCATTCTTATTGAATGGGTTGTTGCATTCAAGTCCTCCCCCACAGTTACAAAATATGCGCAGCTGCCTATATAGACTCGCTCTGACTCACGACTGCATCGTATGAGCTTGGGTACAGTCTCAGGAGCTAGGGGTACTCTTCCAACAACAGTGCGACGAGACAGGGCTTTGTTGGCATGATCTTCCTCCCATCCTAACTCTACTGGGTTGATATGAGGGGATCCGATTGAAGGGCCATATACCATTGTGCAACCTGATAATGACGTCTGGACACATTCTGGACAAACGTCCGAGTTGGTGGTGGGAGAGAGCATAGTTTGGAGGCAGATCGAGGTAGTATTCGTTACAGTTTTCAGCGCCCACACGCGCTGGCTGCAGAGTCACACTTCAGCTTGCTACCATAACAAGCAACCATAATTGCAGTTGCCTCCGTCTCGACTTGTTCCATATCACCATCGACTTTACCGATAGTGTCAAGTTTCAATCCCTTCGTTTGCTACTGATATAGTAGTTACTGTAGAGTTACCCCAGATTGGACTTGTATCATATGGGACGATTTGGTAGAACACTGAATAAGGTCCCATGATGCTTTGCGTGTTGACCACGCGATGTTGCTAAAATAAAACGTGTTTCACACAACACCGTCTCTACGTCTCTATACTAACCCAGACAACAACACATGGTGGCAGCGGTACGCGAACATGGCCAACGAAGAGGTACGCCAATCGACGCAACTTGCCCTTCCAGGGAAATTCGAAGGAGCAACAGGTCCAGCTCAAACTGAGTTATGGACAAAATGGTCAACAAGATTCGAACGTTACCGAGTTGCATCAGGCCTACAAGCGAAGTCACAGCTCGAACAAGTAAGCACTTTGCTATACGCAATGGGCGAATGTGCAGACGCTATTCTGACCACGATCAAAATCGATGAAAATAAGGCAACATACGCTGAGGTAAAGTCTGCCATTGACCAGTATTTCAATGTGAGGAGAAACACCATTGTCGAAAGGGCACGTTTCAACACCCGACGACAAACGGCATCAGAGCCAGTCGATAGTTTCATACAAGACTTATACCGAATGGCAGAAAACTGCAGTTATGGTGATCTAAAGGACGAGTTGATCCGCGATAGAATAGTCGCAGGCGTCGCTGACAACGGGCTGTCAGATCTACAGTCAAAACCAGATTTGACGCTTGAGCAAGCTTTCCAGATTATCCGCCAGGCGGAGGCACGCAAGCTAGACAGAGAAGTAGTAAGAGGGGAAATTAGCACGCCCTCCAGTGCTCGCGAAATCGATCACGTCAGACCAACTAATAAAGAAGTACCCAAAAAATTGAGCAAAAAGCCAAATCGAGGCTACACTCACTCCAATGCCACGACTAGTACCTGTCAATGGTGCGGGCGTCAACCAGCACACGACAGGCAGAAATGTCCAGCTAAAAATGACTGCTGTCGGGCATGCGGAAAACAAGGGCACTTCCAAGCAGTGTGTCGCGGCAGTGCAGTCAGGAGACACAGTGGCAGAGTCCACGAAGTAAAGAGGGAGGACATCCCATTTCTGGGGGAGATCAAAGACGAGAGTGACTTTTGGTCTGCACGCGTTAGGGTGAACGGTCATAACACACGCTTCAAACTCGACACAGGCGCATCAGTTTCGGTCATAAGTGACAGGGAACAATGGTTGAAACGCGTTCAGCTCCACAGGAATCGGAAGAAACTCCGTGGACCTGGGGGCATCCATCTACCGGTCAGGGGCATACTACATGCGACCCTGAAATGCCGCGGTAAAGAAGTAACTGAAACAGTACACGTCCTACGTAACCAGCACTGTTCACTGTTGAGCAAACAAGCTTGTGTTAAACTCGGACTTGTGTCGCGATCCGATGGCGTTGAGGAAGTAAATGATCCAACAGCGAACTTCAAAGCAGAATTTCCGAGTCTATTTACTGGCCTCGGCAAGTTGAAGACTGAATATCATGTGACGCTTCGTGCAGACGCCAGACCAGTGTGTTTGTACGCACTGAGGAAGATCCCGCATCCTCTGCTGCCGAAGGTGAAAGCGGAACTTCACTACGCATCTGTGTTGATCTCACACAGCTAAATCGAGGGGTCCTACGGGAGATACACCCAATGCACTCTGTGGATGAAAGTTTAGCTAAGCTGGGAACAAGCAAGTTGTTCACAAAACTAGACGCCAACAGCGGATTCTGGCAACTTCCTCTGGATGAGGAGTCCAGGCTTCTCACAACATTCGTCACACCTTTCGGGCGATTCTGTTTTAACAGACTTCCGTTTGGTATCAGCTCAGCAAGTGAGATTTTCCAGCGCTCCATGTCGGCCATTGTGGAAGGCCAAGAAGGAGTAATCTGCCACATGGATGACATCTTGATACATGGCAAAGACAAACCAGAACATGACAAGCGCGTTAGAGCTGTCATGCTACGCTTGCAGCAAGCCGGGCTAACGCTGAACAACAAATGCGAATTTGCAAAGCGGTCGATCAAGTTCTTGGGACATGTCATCGATGCCTCAGGGATACATGCAGACAGCAGTAAGACGGCAGCCATCGCACAATTCCCAGCTCCCACCAATGTCACGGAACTCCAACGCTTCATGAGTATGGTGAACCAAATGGGAAAATTCATTCCACGACTGGCTGATATCAACGAACCGTTACGCCAGTTACTGTGCAAAGACAGGGCATGGATATGGGAAGAGGCACAACAAACTGCCTTCCAGCAAGTGAAAGACATGCTTGTATCGCCCGACGTACTTGCACACTATGACCCAAACCGCCCAACAGTGATCGCAGCAGACGCATCTTCTCAGGGGATCGGTGCAGTGCTACTGCAAATTCAAGATGGTGGCAGACGTCGTCCAGTCTGCTATGCTTCCCGATCACTCACAGAAACCGAGAAACGCTATGCAATCATAGAGAAGGAAGCTCTTGCAGCAACTTGGGCTTGCGAGAAGTTCAGAGAGTATGTGATGGGTCTAAACTTCATGCTCGAGACTGATCACAAACCTCTCGTGCCACTTCTGAAAACAACAGAGCTAGCCAAGATGCCACCTCGCATCCAACGATTTCGTGTGAGAATAATGCGATACAACCCGGAAGTCGTATACGTCCCGGGAAAGCATCAAACGACACCTGACGCATTATCTCGCGCTCCCGTCAACTTCCCAGAGCAGACTGACATCATGTTTGTGGAAGACGTAGAGTGTTACGCGAAACACACAGTAACCATACTTCCAGCTACGGAGAAACGTCTACAGGACATTCGAGCGGCACAGAAAGCAGATGCTGAGTGCGAACAAGTCAGAACATTTTGCACACTAGGATGGCCAGCTTACATGCCACATCTGCCGCTGATACGACCGTACTGGGAGAACAGGAGCCATCTCGCGGTAGTCGATGATCTCCTACTGTATGATGAACGCATCGTGATTCCGAGGGCCATGCGTTTTGATATACTACACTGCACACACCAGGGCCATCTTGGTATCACGAAATGTCGAGCTCGGGCTCGCACATCGGTGTGGTGGCCAGGATTGTCCAACTGCATAGAAGACATGGTTATTAAGTGCTCAACGTGTGCGAAAGATCGTCCGGAAACCAAAGAACCACTCATGCCAGCATCGTTCCCATCTCGTCCCTGGGAGAGGCTTGGCATGGACCTTTTCGAGTGTCATGGAATTACATATCTCATCGCAATTGACTATTACTCGAGATGGATTGAGATCAAGCAGCTTCGCGACCAAACATCAGAAAGTGTCATCACAACGCTGAAGGAACTGTTTGCCGTTCACGGCATACCAGATGTTGTCATGTCAGACAACGGGCCTCAATTCAGTGCTGATGCATTTCGACAGTTCGCAGCAACATATGGGTTCATTCACACAACGAGTTCACCGCGATATCCGCAAGCCAATGGCGAGGCGGAGAGAGCTGTCCGTACAGTGAAAGCGTTGCTCAGGAAGAACGAAGACCATTACCTGGCTCTTCTCACCTATCGGTCAACTCCGTTACAGAATGGGCTATCCCCAGCTGAACTACTGATGGGAAGAAGATTACGAACACAACTGCCAACACTCCCGAGCACGCTCCAGCCAAGGGTACAGACCGGTGACAGAGAGAAGGTCCGAACCAAAGAGGACACCTACAGATCCAACCAAACACGTACCTACAACAACCGACATAGGACACAGGAACTTCCTGTCCTACAGCCAGGTGACCAAGTATGGGTTAGGGATCAGGACCGACAGGGCAGGATACTGAGACAGACACACCACCCTAGATCGCATCTCGTGAGAACCGAATACGGCACGGTGCGACGTAACAGGAGAGTTCTGGTTCCTACTCCGGACGAACAACATGCGATGACCAGTCCGGTGCGAGGGCCACAACCATCCTGCATCCCAGATGTGAGTGAAAGCAGATCGCGCGCACCTACTACGGAGACGACGCGATCATCGCCATAGCACACTGACACTAGCCTAACCGGAGACACGGCCTCTCCATGTGTGACTGTGATCAGATCAGGAAGAGTATAAAGCCGCCTGAACGTTTGAACTTATAGTCACCGAAGTTCACTATTGTCTAGAGACATGTTTGCAGGTGAACATGACTGTACAGTTCAGCATGTGAATGCGAACTTTGAGGGGAGGTGTAGAGTTACCCCACATTGGACTTGTATCATATGGGACGATTTGGTAGAACACTGAATAAGGTCCCATGATGCTTTGCGTGTGGACCACGCCATGTTGCTAAAATAAAACGTGTTTCACACAACGCCGTCTCTGCGTCTCTATACTAACCCAGACAACAACACAGTTACCTTTCTAACTTCGTACTTTGCCGCCACAGTATATAACATCCAGTTATGGCATGGAAGGCAAGGAGTGCTTCTTCACGGTTGCTGGTATGTCAACACATGTTCGGCCGTGGATGTGTGAATGCATCATCGCGGAACACTGTAAATTTTGGGATGCATAATGGTGGAGAAGTAACGAATAAACATCCCCAACAACGACGGAAACTCTTCTATGTGGATCTTGGCCAATGAAAGTGGCCTGCTGGGTTATGATGATGCTGTCTGCCTCCTCTTGTTTACAAACTAGCTGCAAATGAGGTTGTTTTCGCCCTTTGAACACTTGATTTAATTTCAGTATTAACATTGTGACAAGTGCAGCATACTGTAGAGTCGAAGATCACACCGTTTGACCTACACTGGTCTAGCTGTGGCATTATCCAGATTCTGGGACACCAAACGACCTTGTCATTTCCCATAGCATTTTACTTTGACCTTCAGGTGTACGGATGACGTAGGTATTTGGATTGGTCACCACCAAAAATCCCAACGAAAGAGGCTTTGATTTGTTTTGTTGCACCTTTAACACTCAAATTCTGAAATATTTTAAGGGTTTCGGGACGTCAAATGATGTTAACCTCGACCTATTTGACATGAACTTGGCTTTTAAGTATCGCCATACAATGAAATCAGCATGCTGCAAAAACATGATTTTGACACCACATCATCACTCTATCTCATATAGTTCCTAGGTTATGAGAATTTCATGGATTTTTGCGTTTCGTCGGCCATTTTGGATTTGTGTGTACAGTACTTCGTTTAAACATCAATGTCACGGCAGAATCGGAGTTTGAAAGAGCCAAGCGAGTGTGAAGTCCACACCCAGTGGATTGTGTTACTAGATGACATGGACTAATACAAAATGTAAAGATATGATTTTAGTGGGACACTGCAAGTTTTTTGGGAAATGTGGGGTTCTGCCACTGGACTACAAACGTTTAGCTTCAAAAAGAACACTGGACGTACAGCATAATAATTATAACAGTAACAATGCTATTCATATTTCACTTAAAGTAAATTATGTTAACGTTTCATAATATCATTCTCATAAAAATAAATGAAATAATACGTCCTTCAGACATTCCCCACTTCGTCTTGCGAATTTCCATAACACAGACTGGGTGTTACACCTAGATACGACGACGACAGTCGAGGAGCCGGCGAGAACAGCCCCTGCGAGCGCACCTTGGAACCGGACGAAGCTTCTCCCTTCCACCTCCAAGTGGCACCAGCCAATCGTGCCCCAGAACATGTGTTTGCGTCGCTCCGACACAACGCTACAGGTGGGTCCCGCTCACATAGACCGCGTGATACCGTCGTACAAGAGATTATATTGGTGCATAGACGTGAGTGTGTGTGTGTGGAGGGGGGTGCATGTTTGCTTGCGTGCGTGTGTGTGTGCGCGTGGTGCGTGCGTGCACGCGTGTGTCAATTTATGTATATACGGATACACCTATAAGGCAGACAGGCAAAAAAGCGAACATGCTGATCCGCGGGCGGACGGACAGATTGATTGCTTACAATTGCCAGCCTTATAAATAACGCTCCACTAATTAATTGTGTTGTAGCACAGAAGTATACGTTAACAATTTAAAAACAACAAACAATATGTTAGATATAATAAAACATATTTTCATCTGTAACTCGGTTTTTATGTAGACATACACTTAATACCGTCTGGATTCTGCAGGCATCTCCACGACTGAAGCGTTTGCCGAGGCAGGCCTACCCGTTAGGGTCGTCATTTCCGGAATTGCCGCCTCTACCGCTTCTCAAACAGAGGACGTTTGTTAACGTCATCACAGGCACATCGCCTACGATTGGCGTGGTTTCTAGGAAGCACGTGAAGCCAACCAGAGAGAAGACATGGTCTTTCTGATAGTCGCCGACAGTCGCTGTCGCGTCGATATCTTGACATTGAATAGCAACGACCTGGTGCTAATAGGAATTGCAGTCGTATAGATGAAGCAATCGAAGTAGTGCAAAGAGAAAACATGGTTCTATTAACAGTTGCAGTCGTGTGCATAAACCCAGTGATACCAAGCAGAGGATGGAATGGTTTCAGGTCGAAGTCGATATTACATAATACATTCTTCTACAGAGAGTTGCTCTAAGTATTGTCTTGTTCGGTTGGCTGGACAAAGAGAATGACGCAACTACATGGGTGTGACCGCATTGTGGTGTAATTACAATTATGTGTAAAACACAATTTATATTTCAATATTTTAATAAAACATTATTTATTTGAACTGTCCAACTAATATTGTGTGTATAGTTATTGGAAATGACTTTTACGGGGCGTGTTTTGTATATTGTAACAGAAATGTTTATACGAACGGATCCAGCTGGAAATGCAGGAAACGTAATGTCTGATGGGTTTGAGATGGCAGAGGCCCTGAATGAGTATTTCAGCTCAGTGTTTACCACAGAAGATATTAGTTCACTGCCAGTACTAGTTTGGGACGGTGCATCAGATCATTTAAGGCAGTTGTTTGTTACTCCTGAATTTAAAGGGAAATTAAGAAGATGAAAGAAAACAAATCACCTGGAGTTGACGGGATACCACCAAAACTGCATAAGGAAATTGTAGAGCAAATCAGTACAATAGTTGCTATATTCTTTAACTTGTCACTTAAAGAGGGAATCTTTCCATTGGAATGGGCAGAAGCAAACATTACGCCATTGTTGAAAAAAGGATCGAGGTGCAAGACAGAGAATTACAGACCAGTTAGTTTAACATCAGTTTTATGCAAATTACTAGAAACGCTTATAAGAGACCACAAGGTGGAATTCTTTGAAAAACACAAATTAATAAATCATTCTCAACATGGGTTCTTAAAGGCTAGGTCTTGTATGTTTTTTAAAAGAAATTACAAAGTGGGTAGACGATGGGTCATCAGTGGATGTTGTGTACTTAGATTTTCATAAAGCATTTGATAAAAAGCCACATCAAAGATTGTTGCTTAAATTTGATGCACATGGTATAGGGTATGGTGTGATCAGCTGGATATAAACATGGTTGATAGACTGTGGAGTACCTCACGGGTCAGTGTTGGGACCTATATTATTCTTGATATATACAAATTATTTGGATGATGCTATATCAAGCAAAGTACTGAAATTCGCAGATGATACAAAATTGTTCAGAAGAGTTAAAACAGGTGCAAATAAAACACTTTACAAGATGATCTAGCCAATTATTCAAATAGTCTGAAAAAATTACAAATGTTGTTCAATTTTGGGAAATGTAAATGCATTCACATAGGACATGGAAATGTGAACAAAGAATACATAATGGGGGATAACACATTAAGTAAAACAGTAAAGGATTTAGGAGTGACAGGTTGTGCTGACATGAAAGTTCCAGAGCAATGTGGAATTGCTGCCTCAAAGGGTAACCAAATAATTACAAGAAATATCACATATAAGGGCAAACAGCTGATTGTACCACTGTATAAAGCAATAGTTAGGCCACATTTGGAATATTGCATACAAGCATGGATTCCATGGAAGCCATATCATAAGAAGGACATAGATAAGTTAGAAAGAGTTTAGCTAAGAGCAAGCTGATTCCTGAAATGAAACATCTTAGTTATGAAAGACGCCTATTAGAATGTGGGTTGACAATACTAGACACTAGGACACTAAGAGGAGACCAAATAGAAGTTTTTTTTAACATTTTGAATGGTTATGAAGATATTGATAGAACTATTTTCTTCAAACTTAAAGAAGGCAGTAGAACCAGAGGGCACAATGCAACATTAGTCAAAGTACAATGTAGGTTAGATGTGAGAAAATACTCTTCCCTCAGAGGACAATAAATGACTGAAACAAACTACCTGATAAGTGTGTTAATGTTAGCTGTGTGAACAAAAAAAATTGACAGTTATCTGCATGGGGAGGGTGGGTTATGCGTAGTTGGAAAATTGTTGGACTCTCAATAAGCTAAAGGCTTCCTTGTCCGCATGTGGTGTATAGCTTCTAGCTCTGGCCGGCAATCTTGTTAAAGGATACAGAGTTTATACTTTCATGTGATGTTATAGCACAGTGTGTTCTGCCATCGTGTCCTGAAGCAACAGCGCACGAATGAGGACTTTTATTAAGGTATATTTATTTTATTATTGTTTTTCTTCTAATCATACTCGTTGCCTTTATTTATTCTATTGCAATGTCTTTCTTAAATTTCAGTGCCACCTCACTTTTGAGGTCATACTGGGGACAGGATAAAAACTACCTGAATGGCGAGATCATATTAGCTGTACTAATTTCTTAAACTTTAATGTTAAAAATATTTTTGGGGACTGTCCTAGTGTGACCCTGCATCTATGTATGTGTGCATGTATGTATGTATGTATATGTGCATGTATACATACATGTATGAATATATGTATTTGTGTGTTTGTATATATGTATGTATGTGTGTATGTAAATACATTATATACATATATATAATATATGTGTGTATGTATAAATATATATATAATATATTACATATATATATACATCTATACGTACTTGACTGAAGTCCAAGTGTGAGTGAAGAGGTTCATGGGACTGAATTGTTCAAATGAGTTATATGTTTATTTATTTCACATTCAATTTTCAATTTACCTTAATAGTCCGTGACATTTTGTTCAAATGCTATATGCAATCTTCCTCAGAGAGCTAATGCTTCTTGGGAAGATTGTAGACAGCAGGCAAAATGTCACGGAACATAAGGTAAACTGACTGTGATATTAGTAAAAATATATTACTTATTTCACGTCCCAACATGCTATTTATGACATATTGTGTACACCCACTGTTAAGTCGTGTACACCCACTGTCATGTCATGTACACCCACTGTCATGTTTTTTAAATCAATTCGTCTGTCATGAACTGTCGCTATGATCATTCTCCGTTTATTCCATATAATTTCCTTATTTTCTTTGCTGAATCTGTGACATAAACAGCTGGTTCACGTTTCATTTTGATCATTTTATCGGTCAGAACTCATTCAAATGGCGGTGCTAATCCATATACACACATGTTGATGACGTATTTTTTGCACCTATTAACTCGGCGTAGCTAATCGAAATCTGACGGACAGTCCCGAATATTCATGAGCATGCCTTTTATGGATCGTGAAGGTGGGCCCAAAGTAGAAACTCCACGTACGCAGAGTTATTTTTTCGATATATTGTCAGGGTCATTAGTGATTAATAAAACATAATTCTAATGAAATAATGCCATAGAATTACATGAAATAATCATATTAACAGGATTACCTAATAATTGCGTGCTTTACAAAGATATTAAAATTCTCAAAGAATCCCTTTAAACTTATTAACAACCTTTGTTTAATCTCAATCCAGGCTTGGGAGGTGGACAAGGAAGAATTGAGCTTATCAAGAGTCCACATTTGCTCATGAATGTATACCCCACTCTAAAATTACTACAGCACTTCATCAATAACTGCCTGCATGCAATCCTACATCTAAAATGGTCAGACAAGATACCCAACACTACATTGTGGGAATGGACCATTGTAAACAAATAAAAAAGAGAAAGTGGAGGAGAGATAAGGACACATACTAAGGAAATCTGTAATAACCATTACATGACAAGCAATTACAGTTACATGGAACCCTCCAGGGAAGAGAAGAAGAGGAAGGGTGAGAAACATCTGGCTGATAGACCCCGAAGGTGAAAGAAAGCAGATGGGATATACCGGGAGAGAAATTGAGAAAATGGCATCAAACCATCAAGAGTGCAGGACCGTGGTCAATGGCCTATGCTTGCAGCGAGCAAAACAGGCCTAAGTAAAGTAAGCAAGTAAGTAAGTAATGTACCCAACCCTTCAATTATTAATTAATTTTGTTTACAAACATTCACACTGTTAGCACACATACACACACAATCAGCCGATAATCTGTTGCATTCATCTATGGTCCAATGTGTGAAGGACTACTTTTTGATATATAATCTGTAGACACTGTTCCTTAATGTTACCTCATGTCCTTCTATCTTTCTGAAATGACAAAAAAACTGTTATCAACGTTTTCATAACCAATGTCTCTGTCTGCCATATCTATGTCCTTCTTGTGATGGGGCCTCCACAGAGTATTCTAAATGAGGAAGGTGGTCTACAACATCAATACAACGGACCTGCCAATACCTGGCGAGATAGCGAGGTGTGTGCTGCCGAGCATGTGCACGTCAACGATGTCCTGCATGCTATTGTCAGACAGCCAGGTGCAGCCTCCATCAGCCTTGAAGGATGTGGTGTCGAATCCCGACACATAATTGCAACCTTCACAAGTTCATGACCCACATTGTCAGTGATCAAGAGTCCTGTCACACACGTGGAGTAGTATCCTGTGGAGACATCACAACAGTACACATAAAATGAACTTACAATGCTAATTGTGGGGCATTTTATGTGCATCTCCTCTGAAGTGCCTAGTGACAGCAAAAATTACGTGATCAGCTGAATGAGTTTGATATCATAATACAGTAATAATGATATACTGCCCTGTTGCCAAGGCCGAAGCTACCATATGACTGGAGCTAACCAAATCACTCTTTGACCATGCAGTACACCGCAATACAAGCTCCACTGCAATCTTTGCTCTTTCTGGTAGCCAGTGCTAACTATGGTCTCAATATTGAATCTCGACAGCTCATTGCAGTCCTTGTTAAGTTCAAGACCCATCTTGTCAATGATCAGTCCATTTACGCGCCAGAGGAGTAGCGTCCTGTAGAAACGTCACAACAGTACACAACACATCAACAACAGTACAAATGTAAATTAATAATATGTTAATTTTGGGGCATTGTAAGTGAATCTCCTCCTAGGTGCCGATATCCACTCGGCTCTTTCTATGATAATTTGCTTGTCTTGATCCATTGGCCTCTTTCTATGACCATTTGCTTGCTTGGTCCATTGGCCTCTGATCTACCAATATACAATGATTTTTTTTTCAAAAGAACAAAGGTACTTATTTAGAGTTAACTTTTTTCAGTGGATGAATTGAGTGGTCAGCCATTCGCCAGGTGCTGCCACTGTGGAGATATGTTCCATTCATTGGGAAATTATTATCAGCTGCATGCAAACTGGTGACAGTAGAAATAACGTAATCAGCTGGAACGAGTTTAAGATCAAAATACTGTAATAGTAATAATAGTCCTCCTTGATTTGTTGCTCCAGGTAGTTAAATACTAAAGGACCAAAGGCTGATAATTTTATTCTACAAATCATGTTACAGTTAATAAACTGTTCTGACATCTTGGCTGCCCAAAATACACCTGTACTCTGGAGGCTCAAAACAGTGATTCCCAGTAACATTAGCAGTACAATTTATTGTTATGCCTGAGTGATTGTCTAATATATATCATACCTCATGGAAGACACTTCCAGCTGCCCCTTTGCCAAGGCCGAAGCCACCATAAGACTGCATGGAGCTGACCGAACTACCAGTCTCTCATTGACCAATACACCGCAATACGACCTCTGCTGCCACCTCCGCTAATGTTCTGGTAGCCAGCGCCACCTATGATCTGAATTGTAAACAAACATCGGGATTGTCGATAGTTATGGTTACTAATAATCATACAATATATAGCTTTGTTTACCTTCATCAAAATACAGTCTGTCCGGATTTAAATTCCAATTTAAAAACTGGTACACGTTTAGTGAGATGTTATATCAACCGCCAGACCTGATAGACAAGATAGATCGACAGACAGAAAGACAGACCAAATAAGAAAAAATTACATATTATTTTAGCAATAACTGAATGAAACAAGTTATCTGATTGTGTAAATGCTAGCAGTGTAAACATGTATAAAACACAATAGACATGTCAGAAAGGTGGACTTTAATCATTAAGTAACTGGACTCTTGATAAGCCAATGGTTTCTTGTCCACTAGATACATGGAACAATTTGTTTTACGGGCCAAAATCACATATCTGCCTCATTTTTCTTCCCCAGAAGAGAATAGCAGTCATATTATATTTTGTTTAACCTTTCACCAAGTGTAAACTCATTAAATAAAGTGAAACGTTGTTGGCGGCAAAGTAGAGTGCAGTACACTACCTGAGCCACCGTCACAGTAACTGTGACATCTGAATGTCTGGATCTAGCTTACCATAGTCATAAGAGTAGAGAAAGAACAATGTCAACATGTAGTAAGGAACGTAGATAGATCAAGCAACAAAGTCCTTTCATCAAGCTAAATAAATAACTTCACCTATAAAAAAGGTGTTTTGACAATAAAAAATATTACTTCTATATGCACAAGTTACAGTCAATGTTTACTTGTAATAAAATTGTTACATATGCAAAATTTTAGTTTTAATTATAAAAATTTTATCAAATATAATTTTTATATGATGTCATAAATAACTAATAAAAAATGAACCACAGGACATTTCTACTTATTTGTTTTAGAAAATCCATATAATTCATAGACCCTTGTTCCTGTTCCCTAAAGAACTGAATTTAGGTCTTCGTTATGTCAATGATCCCAAGTCAAGTATGTCAAACCTGACTATGAGAAGCATGCACAACTATGATAAATTATCTCAAAGAAAGCTTCTTATATAGCATGGTATCCAATCCTTAGCTTGCCACGTCACTCTCTGCCAGACCTGTTCAATTGTCAAAATCATGAAACATTCATCCATGCTGTGATTACTGTGTAAAGATTATTTGTATGCAAATATCCACCACAATCTACAACTACGTTACACGGTCTACAACTAAGCAAATGATATATATTGTAAATAAAATATATATGTAAATAATATATATACTTACATAGATAAATTAATTGTTAACATCAGTGACAAAGGTGGGAAGGTGGAAGGTTACACACCTGTATGAGGTCAGCGTGGATGTGGTCTAACCTCTCCGTTACTGCTCACTTCACCATGAGAAATGGAGGGGGTGGCTGAGAGAGTGGGTGACAAAGAGGGTGGGTGAGAAATGGCGGGAGGGTGAAAGTGGAAAGGAGAGAGAACGGGAAGGTGGAGAGAGGGAGGTGAGAGGGATGGACTGAGGGAGGCAGGGTGAAAAAGAGGGTGGAAGAGAGACAGAGGGAGGAGAGACGGGTGGAGGTTGAGAGAGTGAGTGAGAGAGAGGGTGGAAGGGTGACATGGAGGAGGGAGAGATAGTAAGGACGTGAGATAGGAGAGATATATAAAAGAGAATGATGGAAGAGAGACGAAAGTGGGAAAGAGAAGAGATAAAACATCACGAGGATGTAAGAGGTGGAACCTACAGAAGATATCTTCATCATCTACATTGTACATCCGCATAAAATCATTATTACTATTCCCGAGTCTTACCTGAGCTGTCGATGCCGTCACCACCTGGAGAGGTATCATCGTTTATGTCCCATGTCATATAACGAAGGTCAACCACAATGAGGGTATCTGCGGTGATGCTGATGTGAAGTGTGTGTAGATGTCCGAGTCCTTTAGATGCAGCAGACTGGCCCGGAGAGAGGATCAGACAGCGAGATTGTGTGATACACTTTGTGTACATTCACGAGTTAGACCCACAGTAAAATTGAAATTAGTTTGTCAAATGTACCAAATTTTAGTCTAGTAATAAATATTTGATCGTATGTAACTTTTACATGATGTCACACACACAAAAATAAATCCACTGGACATTTCTAGTTATTAGTCTTAGAAATTCATGGCATTCATAATCAGGTATGACACAGTCCCCAGAATGTTCCTGTAAAGTACTGAATTTAGGTTTTTATTATGTTAATGATCCCAAATTATGCATGTCATACCTGAATACAAGAGGTATGTACAAGGTAAGTTCTTACATAGCATGGTATCAAGTCCTTAGGACTGCTAAGAATACTTGAAACATCACTCTCTGGCCCACCTGTTCAACCGTTAAAACCTCGACTTTCTTGGGAAGCATGCTGCCATGCTGTAATTATTGTGCAAATACTATTTGTATGCAAATATCCACCTATATCTATAACTAACTAACATGTAAATATTATATCTTGTAAATAAAATATATATGTAAATAATATATGTTTACACAGATAAATGAATCAGTGACAAAGTTGGGAATGTGGAGGTTTACACGCCTGTATGAGGTTTGTGTGCATGTGGAACATGCCCCCAATTACACCCCAAGTCCGGGTGATCCACTGGCCCCATTACTGCACACTTCACCATCTATCTTGGGAGGCAGCTGTGGAAGAGTGAGAGTGAGGGAGGATGAGAGGGAGGGTGAAAAGGAAGGTGTAAGGGAGACATAGGAAGGGAGGAGAGAGGAATGGCGAGAGGGAGTGTGGAAGGGAGAGAGGGTGAGAGGGACGGTGGAAGGGGGAGGAAGGCAGGAGTGAGGGAGAGAGGTAAGATGGAGGGGAGAGAGGGAAGGGAGGTGAGAGGGAGGTAGACGAGAGGGTGGGAGGGAGAGAGAGAGGGATGGAGGGAGGGGGCAGGGTGAGGGAAGAGGCAGTGAGATGTAAGGAGGAAGGGGCTAGGGGAGGGAGGGAGTGAACGTAAGAAGGCAAGGAAGGAGAGAAAGGAAGAGAGAATGATGGAAGAGAGAGCAAGAGAAAGATAAGAGAGATGAAACATCAAGGGGATGTAAGAAATGGAAGCTGGGGAAGGGAAGTTTATCATCTACTTTTTACATCCACATAAAATCATTATTACATGGCAGTGCCCAGTCTCACCTGAGTTGTTTGTGCCATAACGTACTGGAAAGGGGTCATTGTTGACGTCCCCTGTCACATAATGAAGGTCAACGACAATGAGGGTGTCTGCGGAGATGTTGATGGGACATGCGTGTAGATGGTCAAGTCCCTTTACATGCAGTGGACTGGCCTGGAGAAAGGCCAGACAGCGAGACGGTGTTTTACACTTTGCCTACATTCACAACAGGCAACTAAACTAGGAACATAGAGCTACATATGGCATGTTGTGATTGTCAGTCAATAAATATGCTGACATAATATATGACCTGTCGCAGTGAGCCGGGTCCATCAATCCTGAGTGATTCTGTCACAAACATACATACAATATAAAAATAGTAATAAAAGTTATATCGGTTAAATAAATAAATGAATTAAAATGAGTTAAATAAGTTACAAAAGTTTAAAACAAGTTAAATCATCTCAGGCTCACTCAGTGTCACACTGGCAGGGATGGAGCGAACGAAGGTCAGTTACTCATTCATTAGTCTAATTGACGAGGACACAAATGAGTTTCGAGTGTGATTCAGTTTACAGTGAGGGAGTTGAAAGCGGCGGCCAGAAGGAAGCAGTTTATAGCATGGAAAGGGTCTCGGGAGACATCTGAGGAGACATTGTTTTCCTTTCTCTCTGCCTGTTGCCTTTATAGATCCTCTAGACTGGTCTGCTTTTCTCCCACCACCTTGCTACTAACACTGACTGTTCGTGCCAGTGTTGTGATGCACGATACTCAGGCTGCCGTACCACACAAGGAACCCAAATGTAATAGAACTTTCTATGTAGCATCTGTAGAAGGTTTGAAGAACATGTATGCTGACACCGAGTGACCTGAGCTTGCGTAAGAAATACAGCTTTTGCTGGCATTTCTGTTAATTGCCGCTGTATTTTCACCAAATGTGAACTTGGCATCAATAATACTGCCGAGATACTTGTAATTATCTACTCTCCTTACACATTCTCAGATAATGAATCGGAGGAGTAGGATTTTTTCTAAAATCTATTGAGTTCTTCAGTTTCACGAATGCTCAGGTCTATGAAATGATTGTCACATCACATTGTGAAATCAGCTACAGCACACGCACACACTTGATCAGAGCCGGATAGGTCAACGATAGCTGTGTCATCATTGTATTTAATGAAATGGACCCTGCTACGACAGTCATCTGTGTAGAGTGTGAACAGAACAGGGGAGATCACCGAGCCCTGGGGAGGGCAATGGTGGAAGTAAAAAGTGAGCTCAACACAGCACTTTTATAGTGCTCTACGTACTTGCTTACGCCCAGTAAGAAACTGTTTACCCACTAGATGATGTATGGGTTCACATGCATATTGTTAAGTTTACTCATCATTATGTGTGGCTGGATGGTGTTGAAAGCCGACGAAAAGTCAATAAAGACTATCCTGACAAATGACTTGGGCTTTTCCAGGTGAGTATACACACTATGACATAGAGTGAGAACTGCATCATCCACACCTCGATTGCGTTTATACACAAATTGGAGGGGATCCAGTTGATCCCCAACATGCTGCAGGAGAGGACGAAGTACGAGTCGCTCAAAGCACTTCATGACGACTGAGGTAAGCGCCACTGGGCGGTAGTCATTGAGAACAGATTGAGTTTATTGGGGACCAGACAGATGACTGACGATTTCCAGGCCAGGGGGATGCGATGCTGCTTCAGAGACCAGTTGAAAAGGATTCTGAACACTGCACCTAGCCGAGCATGGCACTCCTTGAGGACCCGACCACAGATATTGTCAGGTCCAACTGCCTTGTGAGGATTAACGTGCTTGAAGATCTTACTGACGTCATCAGGAGTTGTTTCTGGGGTATCATTCTCAGTGAGCTGAGACTCAATATCGTCCACCGCCGCCTCCTGACGCTCACATGAGAAAAGTCATGCCGGTCAAAACGCCCAAAGAAGAAATTCAAGTCCTCAGCGAACTTGAGACTCTTCCGGTGACTCTGAGGTTTGTATGGACTCAACACCAGACAAAGTTTTCAGTCCCTGCCATGCCCTGCACATATTGCCATATTGGAACAGGTGTTCAATTTTGTCCTTGTATTCCAGTTTAGCGTCCCTGATCTGCTTCTTTAGAGTACACTGGATCCTGTTTGCTTCAGTGCGGTTGTTAGACTTGAAAGCCCTCTTCTCCTCATTGATTATGTTTTTCAGTTCTTTATTCACCAACGGTTTGTTATTTGAGAAGATTTTCACAGTCTTTGTGGGGACAATCATCTCTTCACAAAACTTGATATAGTCTGTGACGACATCAACTGCTTCTTCAAGCGAAGAGTTGGTGTCAATAAGAACATCCAACAAAGTACAGTCAAAACACCTCCTGAGGACATCGACCGAGTTCAAGTCCTAGTTACAGTTTTCTGCACTACTTTCTGTCTCTGCAGTTTAGTTCTACACGCCGGGATCAAATGTACCACATTGTGATCAGCTGTACCAAGTGCCATCTTCTTCACGGACTTGTATGCGTTCTTAATGTTGCCATCTACTAAATGTATGGTTGATATGCGCATTCAACTGTCAAATGGCCTGTTTTTACATATTTATTTATATTTATTATATATATTGTCTTTCAATAGTTTGTTTCATTCTTAACACTAGATAAAAAAACTACAGAAAATATAACGAAGGTCAATAACAACGAGGGTGTCTGCGGTGACGCTCATGTGAAGTGCGTGTAGATGTCTGAGTCCTTTACATGCAGCATACTGGCCTGGAGAGAGGATCAGACAGCAAGATCACATGATATACTATGTGTAAAAGTTAGACTCCACAGTAAAATTGCAATTCTAATACAAGTTAAAATCACCATCTCCCTGTTATTCAATAAGCCATACAATATAGCAGTCTACCTCAGGACTGCCTTACAACAATCGTGAGGTTCCTTTCATCAATGGGGAGTCCTTGGATATGAATGACCTCAGCCCCACCTACCGTTGTGAGACCATCAAGCATGTAGATTGTCTGTCGGATGGTTCCCATGGGCCTTAGGAACAATTGACAGCCATCCTCTACTGTCATGTCGTGCACACCAACTGTCATGTTGTATGCACCCACTGTCATGTTGTGTAGACCAACTGTCATGTTGTATGCACCCACTGTCATGTTGTATACATCAACTGTCATGTTGTATGCACCCACTGTCACGTTGTGTAAACACAATGACTTGTGTATATCCACTGTCATGTTGTGTACACCCACTGCATGCTGTGTACACCCACTGCATGTTGTGTACACACACTGACATGTTGTGTACATCTACTGTCATGTTGTGTAAACACAATGACATATTGTGTACATACTATGTTATGTTGTGTACACCAAATGCCATGTTGTGTACACTCACTGTCATGTTGTGTACCCACTGTGCCCCTGCAAAAACAAACTTTTGAGATGGTGAATTGTTTTTAAACTAACAGAAACTGCCACTAAATAGTGGCATATTTGAATAATGATTTGTTTTTATTCTTTCCTGTTTAAAAGGAAACATAAGGGAACATTTTGGTGTTATGTACCTAAGAGTTAATGCAGACTAACTATTTCCAACTATAATTATATATATATAATTTTTTTTAACGTCAGTGGTTTATTAGTAAAAACAACATTTAAATACACCCTCTATCTAATTTCATGAGTTGCACCATTGTTGAACAGAATGTAATAACGTTTGCAATGCTGCATACCTTTCTGGATTTTGTGTGTACTAGTTTTTCTAAATAAACGTCAGGTGACGCTGTGCTATGTTCCCACTGACCTCTATTTATAACAGGATAGTGGACACCTATCTCTTATCATTGGGCTGGTTGAGGGGAGCAGATGTTAGATGTGGCCATCTTGAGTGAGACCACTAATGACCAGTCCTACTGCTGCATTCATACAACTTGGCTGTGTTTCTGGTCGTCCTGTACGGATAACCAGAGAAAATACCATGTCGTTGTGCATCCGGGTATACAAATTTAACATCTGGAAAAAAGCACATGTCCACATAACATGCTCAAAATCCCCTTTGGACTTTTTTAGCAAGGCTGCTGGCCCGGGATTATACTAGTGTAGGAGGCAGTCTGACTTGAGCCACCTTACTTCAACAGAGGGAGACTGGCAGTTCTTGTTGTTAGACTTAGCAATTTGCGCTGTCAGCCAGTGACAGTGGCATGGTCTCCAGACTACATAAAAGACAAATTAAGGCATTTCCTGTCTAACTGGCGAGTTAACTGCTAATTGGCTCTTCATAGACATCGTGGTGGCTTAACTAAACAAACAGGTTTATGGCCTGAACTGATAGCCTACAATTATTGTTTGCTTAACAACATTGTAAACCAATGCACTTCAGCTGATGTTCTGCAAAGAACAGCTGCGTGGACCTACGTTGGACTGGACCACATACCCGATCTTTTCCTATGCACATTCGTGTGAATATTATATAAGAGTGGCGTCACACGGTGGGCTGGAACGTCTACCTTAGTCGCTTATCCCGACTCTCGCTCGCGTTGGTGAACTCGCCAAGAAAAATGTGGACGTGAGGGCCGCTAAGTGGTGCCATCTCACGGCTCCTAGGTAACCAAGCCTAATTCACGCAAGCGCTACAGGGGGCATAACTGTGTTGCCGCTGGGCGTCACCACTGTGTACCAAAAGACAGCGCAACACGTCCCATAGTGGACAACAATTAATTATATTTGTTCACAGATCAAATGTTTTTCCACGTAACAATTGCATAGTGCGCTGATCTTTCTTTGTCAGAAGTACCTATTTCATCTGTGTCAACATGAACATACAGCTATTCGTCCTTTTTGAGTTACCCAATATAATGCTAACATCCAATTATTTGATGTTTAAAAAAATATACACTATTTATTACTAAATAACACAAATTAATGCACTTGTCATGCACTACATATCTGAGTATCAACCAGTTATATGACCGTTACATGTTGGCGTCAAATATGGACGTTTTATGATCTGTAAGGAGCATGGCATACAATATATTGTCTAAATTAATATTGCGGGACTTTCATGTTCTTTATCTGTTGCTAACATTTACCAACAATTCATAAATATATGCTTAACCACTCTAAATATTGGACATCAACCGAGATATTAGACACTATTTTGAGAAAGAGTTTTATTACACATACATAACATCTACACACAAATATCCAGGTGTCACTGCTGTGACCAATTGTATCATAATCATTACATAAATTAAAAGGGCAATCAAAGCACACTATTAGTTAATCATATAAAATACAAAATAAATTAAATAGCTGATGTTGAATTGGCTCACAGAATCAATGTTACCGTCTCAAGTGTCTAAAAGTAAATTCTGGTGTTTGTTGTTTGATACAAAAAACAATCGAATGTTCTACACTTCCCCAACATTACTCTCCCTTTTGTATTTCAGTGATCATAAGCCTTCTTCATTATCACGTTTTTTATATAATGTAATGTTAAAATGTTATATCACCAGGTTAATTAAAATTATTAAAATCCCAAAGTCAGCTTCCATATAAATGTTACATCAAATACTTTCAACCTGTCTGAAGTTTTACCTTCTACACATACATGATCAAAGATAATATGTCAACAGCTACAGAAAAATATATTAATTTTAATCTACTTATGTTGTGACTCTTTTGATGATCAAAGTGCAGACTTTGAATTATGTGTCAGCTACTTTAATAGTGGACATAGAAGTACATGTGGCACCACCTGTTGGTCATAGCACCGCATCAGCACTCCCACAGTTTAAGAACATTTTGCATTGACGACATATGCATTAAATAACATTTCATTTAATTGCAGCACACCCAATTCCACTGATGACATCAAAGTGGAAATGGAAATAAAACGAAAACTGCGCAAACCTAAATGCTGATTCTTCTCCTGAAATTCCTGCAGAACAGAAATATTCGAAGACGGCAGCTACTTTGCGATTACGAAAGATGCCTACATCTCTTCAACTAGACACAAGAAGAGGTTCAGATGCAGCCATAAATAAGCAAATGTACATATAAGCCGACTGCCACATCCAAACAATGCATTGTGCTCGCAGTGATTTTGTTATAGCCAATAGCAAGGCTTCTTCACTTGGCTCCAAGGAACATAGCTTTCACAAACAATGATTACCCACACTGTTCACTACGGGGAGTGAACTGGACAAGCAACTGCAAACTTCCTCTGATATTTAATATAACAAATTAATATGATGATGTTCACAGAAATTATAAACACAAACTACATCCCCATTTCACGCACAAGATTCACAGCTTCACTTGACGGCTGCCGTCACATCAGGTTGTTTGCACCTACACAGGATTACAAGTACTTAGCAGATGATGACTGAAAATAACACATACGCAATTATTACATACATAGATGTTGACATTGTGCGTATTGGAAGACTCACACTTCAACAGCCAAAAACAATTCGCACACATATAGGTATCAACAATGATGCCACATTTCTTCAATGTGCCTCATCTGGCTTCTATGTCATCTTCAGTTTTACGTTACCCTTAAACCAAGTGCTCTGCATAGCACCCAATCTCTGGTGCCCTGCGTGAGAACATCTGATGTGCCTTGGTCATAGAACACGATTAGTTTATCCACTGAACGCTGTTATCTGTCATGCTTGGCCGATCTCGTTCGACAGCTGCTGTGATGCTAACCACAGCAGCTAGTCCGCTGAAAAACAACACTAGTTTCCCTGGAGTTTGCCAACACGTAGAATTGTCTCAGAACTGGCATAAAGTCCTCTGGTTTGTATCTACACATCTGAGGAGAACTGTCCACCATGAGTTCTGGCTTGACCACTGCATAGGAAACATCCCAAGACACCGTGTGTCAAGCTCAGCAAGATGTTCTCATATGAGATTTGTCTGTGAACACGTCTGTCATCACACCTGGGCAAGTGAGTGTGACGTTTGTCAGCTATAGTGACGTCTGCCACAAGCCCCACATCATGACACCTGTCAGCCACAGTGGACAGCCCTGTGGTGGTCAGGTGTGGTCAGGTGCAGTAAGCCGGTCTACTGCGGGAGATCTTGGAGAAGACCCGTTGGAACTCTGGTTCTTCCTTCTCCTCAACTATTGCTGCTGGAGGCGGAGGCGGGGGCGGCTGCTCATACTACAACAAACAGTACTCTTCTTTACACACACATCACAAGTAGAATAAATTTACACTGCAATCAAGCATGCCAGTGGACACAACTGATGTATCTAATACGTTGGGGTTTGCCTATGTCACAATACAAAAATGTGTGCATAATCTCCGCCTTTGTGATCAATGTTGATAACAGTTAGATACATGAATTACATTACTATTGCTGCAGGACATCTCATAAAACAAACATTCCCGCATACAGTTGTCACTTTACAAACTTTACCTTATGTTTTTATTATAAAGAAACATTTTTTTGACCAGAATTTCAATAAAATGGAATGTTCAAACCTACCACATGTTCGACATCCATTTTTAATGGCTGGACAAAGGTTTTGCTAAGCAATAAGTCACGTGGTGGATAGGTCAATTCTGTGACTTATAAACAGCTTTTAATCCACCATACAAGTTGAAGATTGCGAACATCACCACACCAGTGATAATGACAGTACATTATTTCAATTTTATTTATTCATGTAAATTACAATTTGCTAACTTCAAATATGACAGGAATATTTTTACAATGTGAGGTATGAAGTTACCTTTCCGAATCCTTGATGTCTCTTACAGAGTTTTTGGTGTCCTCACAATGCCCTCGTCAGAGTTGGACTGCTAACTTTCGGTCATCATGTGACTTCGTTGGTGATCAGAGAGAGGCGACCAGCCATCAACAGAGATACCGGGTACAACCTTCCCGCGATCTTCTTGGAACTGCTGTCACGTGACGACCACCAACAAAGTCACATGACGACCGAGAGTTAGCAATTCAATGCTGACAAGGGTGTCATGAGGACACCGAAAGCTCCGTAAGAGAAATCAAGGATTCGGAAAGATAACTTCATACTTCCAATTATGAACATAACTGAATCCGATAACAACAGACATGCTGATATGATACAATGATTGTCTCATACCATTCTGACTACAAAAGGACTGCATCCAATACAGTATTAGTGTACACCAAGTGGTGTACACCACCATTTTGTATCTTCATGGTGTATCATGGGTCACATGTGAACCAATAATTCATTTCAACATGTAATATCGTCGGTTATGCTATACGAAATCAAACCAATCATTGTGATCATCATTACCAGTCTGAGTTTGTTTGCTTGTTCTTCTAATTTCATCTCAAAACTGGTCCTTGTGCTTCTGAGCTGGTCCTCCTTTTCCTTTATCCTCTTTGTGTCTCTCCGCTTGGTGAGTTCCTGGTTCAACTCTGACTTCTTGTGCAGCACATCAATGCCTCTAGATGGAGGATGACAATATCAACATGAAACATTATATCCAATGGGGAAGTTGTTTATGCACACATGAAAAGACTCTACAACTTGTTTACTCTACTGTGACTTCTCAATGTATTTGCATCTTTACATACAAAGGTGGAAAAGCTTGGAGAGGGAGATATATCATGCTGACATCTGGACAGTCTACAGAAATGTACAGTATATTATTGTCCAAACACAGATAACTTATAACAAAATGACAGTTTACCGCAGAATAAAATATGCATAAATGTGCCACTTTCAGGGTGAGCTTTGTAATATGATAACAGTTAAATGTGGTGCTAAGTAACCTCAAAGAAAAAGGACCATGTACTCTTAGACTGGGGAAAAACTTGCTCTGCGGCTTAGGACTTCGGCTGAGAATAAGATACATAGGTGAAGCACAACTGATTGCAATTGTAGAATGTACTTATATTACAACAAAAGATATATACTTATACTACAGCAAAATATATGTACTTATACTACAACAAAAGATATGTACTTATACTACAGCAAAAGATATGTACTTATACTACAGCAAAAGATATGTACTTATACTACAGCAAAAGATATATACTTATACTACAACAAAATATATGTACTTATAATACAGCAAAAAATATGTAATTATACTACAACAAAAAATATGTAATTATACTACAACAAAAAATATGTAATTATACTACAGCAAAAGATATGTAATTATACTACAGCAAAAGATATGTACTTATACTACAGCAAAATATATATACTTATACTACAGCAAAAGATATGTACTTATACTACAGCAAAAAGTATGTAATTATACTACAGCAAAAGAGATGTACTTATACTACAGCAGAAGATAATGTACTTATACTACAGCAAAAGATATGTACTTACACTATAGTAAAATATATGTACTTATACTATAGCAACAGATAACAGTACAAGAAGAAGAAGAGTAAAAAGGAGCAGAAGAACAGAAAAAGAGCAGAAGAAGAAGAGAAAAAAGCAGAAGAAGAGCAGGGTAAGAAAAGAGCAGAAGAAGAAAACAATGAAGAAGTTGATGCGAACAGATGATATGTCTACAAGAACCCTGACTCACTGGTTGGCATTCCACTTGAGCTCCCTGTGCAGGTTCTTCCTGTCCTTCGACTGCAGACATGGGTTCACAAGCTTCTTGGGCTCAATCAGTTCAGGGTTCTTACACACATATTTGGACGGGAACTTCTCACTGCAACTTGACAATTGGTCCAGACGCAGTTCTCGCATACCCAGCTCCTCAGGGGCGTCTTCCTGGGGTGGGGGTGGCAGATGGGGTGGTGGTGGCAACTGGGATGAGGGTGACATTTGGGGTGGGGGTGGTAACTGGGACAAGGGTGACATTTGGGGTGGGGGTGGCAATGGACTCTGGTCATCAGGGTCGTCATAATCTGGAGTTGGGAGGTCAATCTCTGGGTCATCTGAAGGTCAAACAGAAACAAGTGGTTATCATGTGGTTTATGAGTCTATAATATTAATATAACGGACATGTATCAGACATATTTTAAAAGTTTAATCTTGCTTTGTTAGATTTAAAAGATATGGCTATCAATGGTGTATTTAATAATACATACCATCTACAATACATATGTTTTTGTGTAATAATTCCATCAGCAAACATAATATTCTACAGGGTGTGTGTGTGTGTGTGTGTGTGTGTGTGTGTTATGTTGTCTAAATGTACTGAAAACCATAGGCTGGCATGCTAGAATCAGTTAGAACTGATATCTGGACATCAGAGAGTAGGATATGTACCGATTCTGTCGAAGTCTGAGCTTTGGCCATATTATAATGTAATTATAGTATTTATACATAGCAATTTTGCAGCAATAATAATCAGTAAAACAGATCAATTATCAGACATCATTAAGGATCACTGTCAATTATGGAAGCAACTCACAGTGTAATCAAAGACAATCAATTATGATTACAGTAATAATAGCATTGAGGGTTATTGTCAGGTAAACATTTGTCTCTTACACGCACGCACGCACGCACGCACGCACGCACGCACGCACGCACGCACTCACACAGTTTATGAGACCACCAGCATGGCAAGAAAGTAAATAACACTTGTACCCGAAAACATAAACAAGTTTGATGTTGTCGTTCAACACAGAATGTTGTTCTTCTTCCACCACCTGTAAAGGTTAGTAACGTCATGCACCATTGTTACTGTTGCAGGCTTACAGGTTAGCGTTCCCATTGGCGTGATCATATCGACAGCAATGGAATAATTCTTGTGTTGAATTCTGTCTGCTTGTGAGAGTGTCCTGTATGCTTTGTGTGAGTGTTATTCATCATGCACCACTGTTACAGTGTTGCCATCCACACTAACATTAGTAATGGATAATATCATAAGTCTGCAAAGTCAAAAAATGTCATTGGTTCACCCCCCTCCATTGGTTCACCCCCTCCATTGGTTCACCCCCTCCATTGGTTCACCCCCTCCATTGGTTTACCCCCTCCATTGGTTCACCCCTCCATTGGTTCAACCCCTCCATTGGTTCACCCCCTCCATTGGTTCACCCCCTCCATTGGTTCACCCCCCTCCATTGGTTCATCCCCTCCAATGGTTCACCCCCTCCATTGGTTCACCTCTCCATTGGTTCAACCCCTCCATTGGTTCACCCCCTCCATTGGTTCACCCCCTCCATTGGTTCACCCCCTCCATTGGTTCACCTCCCCTCCACTACCAATACGTTGTGTAGAACTTACGACTGTTACAATCAAAAATAGCTATCAACCGTCAATTTGCATTAATATTTCACTCACTAGGAGGAACCACTGTAGCAATATATTTTTTCCACATTACAACCATCATGATGACCATACTATCATCCTATACATAATGCTTATTTTGTGAATCTGCAGACTTATGCGACCGCCCATAACCCAACACCGGTGTTAGTGACAGGACGATCCACTGCTAATTTTAGTAACAACAGCCTCAGCAAAACAAACTCAGAAAGATGAGAAGGAATAGAACACCAACAACGCCACCTGTCCATGTCCTAACCACCGACTACAGGGGACAATTAAGTACACAACCCAGGCACCAGTAATTCTAGTTCTAGTTGTTTCCAGCACTCGTCAAAGTTCTATTAACTGACTAGTTTGTATTATTGTGGTTACAATGTAATGGTCTTATAAGGTCTCATTCAACTAGTCAGCCTTTTTCAGAACATTATCACCAAACCGAACTTTATATGCTGGCACTGAGGGAGGTCACTGCCAGGGTGCTTGTCATCCTCAGTGGTTCTTTTACGTCCCAAATTGAGACGGGACCGACATTAACGTGATCTACGAGTCACGAGGGATGCACAGTCCCCAATGTTGAGAGCCAGGTTTTTACACCAAATATCATGCCTGCCCAGTCCGGGTTTCAAACTCAGAGTGCTGGCATGCCAGGTGGATGTACTAACTACTACATTAGCCGACTCCCACCAATAGTTCATGCTTGTTCCACGTACCACCATAGCCCAACACGTATTTATGATTCTGGTAGTTGGCGGCGGGAAGGACATTATAATGAGGCAGAGAGTGGTGTCGGGGGTACGATGCGTGACCGCAGTCTTCACTGCCGTGCTCCCCGAGGCAGCCGTAGGCTGTAAGAATGGTAAAGTAAAAGTAAAGGTAAGTTCTTATATAGCACAGTATCCGATCCTTAGGACTGCGCAAAGCGCTTTACACTTTACTCCCTGGTAGACCTGTTCAAGTGAACACCATCTTGATTTCTCTGGGAAGCATTAAGCCACACTATTCACAGACGAATATTCACCACTGTCTGTAGTCAGGTACACATTCATACAGCTGGGTGAACTGGAGCAACGAGAAGTGAACCAAACTGCCCACGATTAGACACGGCAGCACAGGATTCGAACCCAGGTTCTCTCGAATGAGAGTGCGATGCTCTAGCCACCACTGTGCCATTGCACTTAATGGTAACACCACTTTAGAACACGCATTTGCAAATATGGCATGACTTGTTTCTCATAGCAACTTTAGACTTGACTATCTTTTTAATATTGCATATCCTCCTTAGCTTCTTAACAATTCCATCAAGCTATTGATGACTTTTGCTTTGTACACGATTATGAGAACGCTTAATCATTTGGTTCTGTTGCACAATTGAGCCCAGAACTCCATAAATACCAGCCACATAATGAATCTATCAGTGAACAAGGTCAAATTAACAACACACATGTGGACTCGCAAACAGTCAGTGCACTCTTAATTCGCAGAACAATGCAGTAGTCATGTATGTAACATGAAGACAAATCATTTTGACAAGCCTGTTATAACAAGATCAGAAAGAACTGTGCTCAGCTCCATGTATCGATATGGGATGGGTTTTGTCTGCAATTATTCTGCTCAAATACTTGCTACTTTTTTGCTGCAACTCACAGAACTTTGATAGTGTTTGCAATTTGTCTAGGTTCATAATGTGAACTGTTCTTCTTGAGACAACAGTTATGGTGCACCAGCACCAACACCAACAATGTATTTGCAATTACAAGATATCACACAATGCATAAGTAATTACAGTGCACCATCAGTTACAATGCACCAACAGGTATAAGACATCACACAGTGCACCAACAATTACAGTGCATAAACAATTACAGTGCACCAACAGTTACAATGCACCAGCAGTTATAAGATATCACACAGTGCACCAGCAATTACAGTGCACCAGCAATTACAGTGCACCAGCAATTACAATGCACAAGCAATTACAGTGCTCCAACCATTAGAATGCATGAAACACCCTATGTATGCCTAGTTCAATGGTGCATTTTAGGTCAGACTTTAGTGTTTTAGAAATGCCTACCTGTTCCTGCATCACTCTTGATCCAGTCATCAAATGTCTGAAATGACATCGGGGGTAGCTTGTACTTGTCTGGAACAAATAAAAACACAATTACCATCATTAAACACAATAACAAATATTTCAAGTCATTTAAATCTATTATCATTCCAGTCCTTCTACAATCGCTCTAATGTCACCAAGTAAAAAGATTATGAGATACCTACAGTTTTGGGCATTTTAAACAAGCCTTTTCATTTACATTTACATTTATACTTGTACGTTCTAACACGGATTTGATTACAATTGTAACAAGAAGTTCATACAATTATTTTACCAGATTAGTAGACATATTTTGCAGCATAACCTTTTTGTATTATGACATCACAAGGACCTGTTAGTTCTGATTACAACCAAGTATGATGACGATGGCTACTAAATATAACTTGGCTGGTGCTGCGACAGATTATATTAAGAAATAATCCATACATTGGCTGCTCATACATACACTTAATATGCCACCTGTCAGTCTTGGGAGAAACAAAGGCAAACTTTATTAACTTACGAGTCGCGACTGAGCTCATAAGGGACTTGGAGACATATTTTAATAATTAAGAAATAATCAATTTTCTTTAAATAATCAATTGTTAATTGTGTGCAGGCCCAGCAGGACGTGTGGTGTTCAGTAGTGTCTGACCAGGAACATTACAATCCAACTCGACACTGCATTTTAAATGGCTTATAAATACTACCATGTGTATAAGAATGGCTGCATTATGTTGGCATGCAAAGTATGATGGATTTTGTGTTCTTATTCATACATGTTAACAGTTAGTTTTCTTACAACTATTATGGAATTTATTTAAAAAATTTATAGAATAAGAAAACACTCTTTGTTGTGTTTTGAACAAGGCTGTTCTTGTAGTATGGCATACTTCTTATGGCATGTCCTATGCAAAGATACTGCAAACATTCACACAGGTCTCAGGTCATAATTTCTCCAGAGTTGCCTTTTATAAAAAATAACACTTGTTTGCTTGGATGCTATATACATTTTGGTGGCTGTCAAATACGGTAAGACGTTAAGTTTCACAGAAGTGTTATGGCGTCCATTATGGATTTGAGAGTGGCGATACCTACCTTCCATAGCTGCAGAATTCATTTACTTGTAACTAGTCCTTGTTCTGCACTGTGACTTCACTGAAGGTCTGTCTGCAACCAAAGTCACACATCAGACTTTGTGTAATACGCACATATGTATGGTGCATAGAGTTCCACAGTAAACCAGTCGGCCTCTGTTGTATGGCGCATAGAGTTGTACAGTTAAACTAGTCGGCCTCTGTTGTATGGCGCATAGAGTTGTACAGTTAAACCAGTCGGCATCTGTTGTATGGCGCATAGAGTTGTACAGTTAAACCAGTCGGCATCTGTTGTATGGCGCATAGAGTTGTACAGTTAAACCAGTCGGCATCTGTTGTATGGCGCATAGAGTTGTACAGTTAAACCAGTCGGCATCTGTTGTATGGCGCATAGAGTTGTACAGTTAAACCAGAGTTGTACAGTTAAACCAGTCGGCCTCTGTTGTATGGCGCATAGAGTTGTACAGTTAAACCAGTCGGCCTCTGTTGCATGGCACATAGAGTTGTACAGTTAAACCAGTCGGCCTCTGTTGTATGGCACATAGAGTTGTTCAGTTAAACCAGCCGGCATCTGTTGTATGGCGCATAGAGTTGTACAGTTAAACCAGCCGGCATCTGTTGTATGGCACATAGAGTTGTACAGTCAAACCAGAGTCGGCATCTGTTGTATGGGCGCATAGAGTTGTTCAGTTAAACCAGTCGGCATCTGTTGTATGGCGCATAGTAAAGCCCTGCGCGGGGCGGGTTTTGGCCCGCAGCCCGCGGGGGCCCGCAACCCACGGGCTAGTAATTTCTTCATGCCGGCTACTGCTGGCTGATTTTTGTAACTCATTAATGGTCACCAGTTACTCAAAGGTGGGACATTCTTTGAGCTAATTAATTGGGGATTACCAAATTGCCCTTTTGTTTGTGTTTAAACAGTGTTATGATAACATGTGCTGGCCTGCCTTGCCTGCTTCAGTCAGGTGTGATTAGTGGCTTCTTCCAGGAGGGCTATCAATCTGTTTTTGTAATTAAGCCACCAGGATGTCCATAAAGAGCAGTTACCCCACCAATTAGACAGGAAATGCCTTTGATGTGTGAAGACTGGAGACCATGCCACTTGGCACTGGCTGACAATGCCTAACTGCTAAGAACAAGAACTGTCAGTCTTCCTCTGTAGAAATAAGATGGCTCAAGTCAAACTGCCTTCTACACTAGTATAATCCGGTGCCAGTAGCCTGGTCCAGAGGGGATTTTGAGCCTGTTATATGGACATGTGAGAACCCTCTCAACAATCAGTAGTCTACGATCAGAAAATATAAATTGCTAACTAATTCTAATATCAGCAGATTACAAATTGCAACACTGCCTTTGTGCACCAGACTCAACCTTTAAACAACTCGTGTTCATGCAGTACAATGGCAAATAGATTATAAGATCATAGGATGCCACTGAAATTAATGCCTGCGGTGTGAATTTCATTGTTCCTCATAAAAAAATGATCAACTGCCATTGCATTTTCACTTGTGCTGAATTATATCAATTAGATATTATTAATATTAATAATATTAAAATACGTTAAAATTTGTACTCGTACCTTTACTTTGCCCCAGGTCTGCTTATCACCTTCAGGCATTTACATTATAATGACAAGGGTTCTATTTTTTTTAAAGATGGAATTCCAAGTACGACATGGTTGTCACCCAGCGCCGTGCATTTGTTAATATTGTAAACAACAACGATTAATAAAGTGGATATATTTTTAATGATTCCATGTCATCTGTTGTGGGCTGCGGGGCGGGTGCGGGCTGACTTTTCACTAATTACTGCGGGGCGGGTTGCGGGCCGAGTTACTGCGGGGCGGGGCGGGCTGCGGGCCAGGATGTGGCAAAATATGCGGGGCGGGCTGCGGGCTGAGTTGTAATATGCGGGGTGGGCTGCGGGTCAAATGACATAGTTGCGGGGCGGGTGCGGGCTCAGATTTCCAGCCCGCGCAGGGCTTTAGCGCATAGAGTTGTTCAGTTAAACCAGTCGGCATCTGTTGTATGGCACATAGAGTTGTTCAGTTAAACCAGCCGGCATATGTTGTATGACGCATAGAGTTGTACAGTTAAACCAGTCGGCATCTGTTGTATGGCGCATAGAGTTGTACAGTTAAACCAGCCGGCATCTGTTGTATGACGCATAGAGTTGTACAGTTAAACCAGTCGGCATCTGTTGTATGACGCATAGAGTTGTACAGTTAAACCAGCCGGCATATGTTGTATGACGCATAGAGTTGTACAGTTAAACCAGTCGGCATAATAATATTTGATAAGACAACTGCCAGCTGTTGTTGAAGAGACAGAGTTTCTTTGTACGCTCAGTTGCTGGTGGTTCTGCTATGATTAAGAACATGGAAGCATAACAGACTTACTGGCATACCATGCATTTGAAGCACCATACTGGCAGTTTAACAACATGGAACTGCTAAGAAAAGCATTGCCTGGAGAAACTGGCTAATTTTTTCATGGAACACAACACTGTCACAGGAATATGTCATCTTATGTAATGTGTCAACTGTCCCCAGGGTGAATGTTGTCATTGGTGGTTCGTTCAAAGAATACAACTAAGATCACAGGAAGGTGTCATATTAAGCACTGAGTGAATTGTCACCAGAGAGTAGTTACTCAACAACTCTTAAAACACAAGGGTCCAGGAAGATTTCACCTGGATTATGTACTTGTATATGGTCAACTGGCCAATGGTTCTTTCATAGAAGACACTAAGATCACATGCATATGTCATCTTACGTATTGTTTCAACCATCACCAAGCTATGTTGTCATTGATGGTTTTTTACAGAACACCACTAAGATCACAGGGATGTCACTTCACTTGTTCACCTTTGCTAAGGAAGTGCCTGGAGTTGACAACAGCCATCAAGAACCTTACTCCAAGACCTTGGAACTAAGAGATCCCACCTCTCCCCAGGTCATGAGGGAAACATCAGCCTGATAGGAAGCCTTGTAGACTGATTCCCATTTGGAGCCTAGTTAGAAGTCATTAAATATGAAAGAATGTGAGGTAATTAGGTGACATGCAGTGGCTGCAGCTGTTAGTGCTATCTCCATGGCTCCACTGATTGGCTCAATGACTGCAGCCAAACAAATGGTGGGTCTGATTAAAACAGACTGTGGTCTTTGTGACATAATAGCCATGAATAAATAATACTGGCCAGGCAGCTTGACTCCAGCATCACTCAATCACTTGCATTCATGCATGGAAGTACCTATGTGTACAAACACATGTATACATCTTTTCTCCCCTTGATCACATGCAGGGTGGGTGTCAAATCACCTGATTTTCAGATCGAGTACCTCCTTAGATCATGATCTTCCACCATTCTCTACCACTCTTGGTCATTCACCAGTTCCTTTTTTAGATCTCAACACTGTCTCTCCATCTTAATCTCTGTCTTCCTGGGGCCGGTTTCATCAAGCGGCTAAAAACGTTCTTAACGCTAAGATGACTGTCTTAGTAAATGACAAGATTTTTTAAATATAAGCAAGCATAGAAGTTTACGCAAATACGTGACGCTACGTAATTGCATAACTTTTAAGTATGCTTCATGAAACCGGCCTCAGTTTGCGTAAACTCCTATGTTCGTTTACATTTAAAAAACACATAATTTACTAAGACAGTCTTAGCTTTAAGAACGTTCTTAGCCGCTTCATGAAACCGGCCCCGGGTCTCCTACTGGGTTATCCTTCTCCTATCCCCCTCATCTGTATTGTCTTCCACTCTCCCTTGTCTGTCCCCCTTCACCCATTCACTCTATGTGCTCTGCCCATTTTCTTTCATGTTCAAGTGTGTCTTCAATCCAATCTCTTCTTGTACCATACATGTATAATCCTGCATACACATAAACTTTTGCAATTATATATGAAACTGTTCAGTATCACACAGCAATGAATGGTTACAACTACCATCCACATGTGTATCCAGGTACATGCAGGTGAGCATCTATAATTAACAGAAATTTAACAAGATTTGGATCCACGTCTATAAACTCCAGATGTAAAGTGGCCAAGGACGCCATTCGCTTAAACCATCACCCATGTCCTACAATTTTAGATCTATACATGTAGAATATATGGCGACATGCCTGCACAAGTGAGTGCGAGCAAGTTATACCTGCAACTCGTGCCTGTGGTAGTTGACACACCAACAATAATAAATATTATATATTTCAGAAGGTGGCGAGGAGTCGGTTAAAGTTGACTGGATATGAGGAAGAAACAGCAGAAGAGCTAATGAAGAAAGCAGATACCTTTAAAATAGAAGGTACGAGGAGAAATGAAAGACCACAGCAGGACTGGAAGAGTACATAATGAGAGTAAGATGGGGATGGAGATGGGCAATGCAGGGTCAGTGATGGAAAATGAAAAGAAATGACGAGAAGCAAATAAACGAAGGCCAGTATCGAGGCCAGCCTGACCCTGCACTACAGGGAGGAGTGTAGGAATAATTTCTTAGAATTAATAACTGCAGAATTCTCATCATCGCAGTGAATAAGAAACCACACTACGGTGACACATGTAACAGTGATGTTAACACTTAACAACGTAGGACACAGTCACCATACATCTGATGGGACTCATTTGACAAAATTACATTCATTTCATCCTAACTACCTGTACTTAAACACAGACAACACAATTAATTAACATCCTTTAACCCCCCCACTGGAAGATCGTTAGACCAGAAGTGGAAATGAATCCAAATTAATGAGTCGACCGTAATCAATAAGACAGCAATATGTCTGGAGCCAGACTAAAGACTTACAGGTAGACTAAGGGACCGACTCCATCAGTTATTTGAGACGATCCCTAATTTAATTTATTTGCCCAACAAAGACCAATATTGACGAGAGAAGTCCATGAGAACTAGACACCGATTCAGCAAACACCCAGCATTGATCTACTGTGATTTAGCCTGTAAATCTGACCACATCTTGTTTAACTTGACCAATGTATTTACGACACAGACATCAAGTCTACAGCATTATGTGACAGTAATGACCCACGACACATGTTTTACTGGTATCATATCGTACACAGCAGGTGTTAAGTTTACCACACTGTTTTATTTGCACATTCAGATGACACATCAAATACATTTGTTATTGTTTAGCAACTTAAATAAAAAATTGTAATGCCTTGACAGTGAATCATGTTACATCTGGTATCACAGTGGATATTATGTTTAATACACAGAAAGCTTAATAGAGCACCATAAACACACACGAGCAGTTCTCCTTGTTCCTCAGTTATAAAGCTACAAACGTTTCATGTCAGGGCGGAGTCATTAAATGGAGTTGTGTCACATGCTTTCTGTATTTTTGGATCCGTGTTTTCACTCACAAATGAATGACGAATGCACGATACACTTTTGGGCAAAATGAGGGTCTAACATACCTGTATGAATAAACAACTATGCTTTGCTCATATATAACCTGTAAGCAATTCCATCATCTGCTAACAACTGCCTGTAAAATGAAATTGAAAAAAAACAAGACACTAAACAATACCTTCAGACGAGTAGTGCTGAAATGGAGCTAGGTAACTTCTCTCCAAAACAAATTACATATGTATGTGCATTTGTTATCAATGTGATCCTGTTACGACTATTAACTTTCTTGCGACTCAACACGGCCATTTGTAATGTGCAACATGTTGAACGATAAATAGTATTCGCAGTTGATCACCTTAGATGCTAATAACTTGATATATTGCCTTAAGAGGACATCTGTGAATCACTGATATCTAAACACAGTCTAGGTATGGAGTACAACACAGCCTATGCAAGACCTTTTTTCGTAACAGTGAACTCAACATAAATTTGATAATGTTTGAGCACTTGTTGTGCAAAAGGTCCAATCATGACATAACAAATAAATAACACAGGCAACAGTTTTCTGTGAAGAATTCTGTGACACTGTCGACAGTACTTCAAAAAGGCAAGACTCCCTTTTCAAAACAGCAGTTTTTTCAAGCTTGTGTATATTATGAATAACAATGTATCCCATTTCATGAGCAGGATGTTGTTACGTTAGCATCCCTTTGAAGAATGGGTCATCCACACGTAATTGTCCAACAAAACATTCTGTACAATACGCACACAACATGAGCATGAATCAGTCAAGGACCCCGCCCAAAGGCAGACACTTTATATGGTAGCA
This sequence comes from Paraescarpia echinospica, assembly GCA_020002185.1. Classification (NCBI taxonomy): domain Eukaryota; kingdom Metazoa; phylum Annelida; class Polychaeta; order Sabellida; family Siboglinidae; genus Paraescarpia; species Paraescarpia echinospica. The sequence goes on from CM034531.1 coordinate 18,345,370, forward strand.
ACATTGGCCCCGACGCTGTTTAACACTGCATCAATACACCTCCCAGCAGTCAGACCCACAACCCACATAAATGCATTCAATGTCGAGGCATGAGTCACTTAAAATCTGCCAACAACATTATCTACGCCCAGCTAATAGGAATTCTCTCACGGTTTAATGCTACGTTCCAACCACCTCGTGTAAACCGTGAATACGACTTCATAACCCCAACTTGACCCAGTTGCATAAATTTAGAAGTGGTAAACTCGAGAAGCCTGTGAACTTTCCAGTTTGCCAAGTCGTATTCACGACATACCCGTGGTGATTGGAACGCAGCATTAGGCTGCAGAAATGTCTCACCATACACAATGACAAATTCTCACTGTCTCCACATGGTCATGTTATATAATCCATCTAGTTTGAATGCAACCAGTCCATGCATGGCTACACAGGTGCTGTGATTGTTTACAATTTGGTCACCACACAAGTTTCATATAATGATACAGAACAGTCTTACGACATGCGTGGTTATACACCATGCAGATACACATAGACACCATACAGATACACATAGACACCATACAGATACACATAGACACCATACAGATACACATAGACACCATACAGATACACATAGACACCATACAGATACACATAGACACCATACAGATACACATAGACACCACATAGATACACATAGACACCATTGCACAACAGCACCAAATGAAAACATTTCAATTAAGTTTGTTATTTGAGGTAGAAGGCAGACTATACATTCCCACCCAGAGCTATCCCTGAGGCCATAGCCTACACACTGGCATACCTTCGCTATTCTTAGCCAGGTACAACAATAGAGGCTTCTGTTAAACTGGCCAGTCCTACCACTCAACCTAAAGCTTGCAGGCAAGTTTTGGTCTGCTGTCGACATATATCCAGATAGATTCACATGTACATATATTGGGCTTGTTTATCATGTCTATCCAATCAGGATTCAACAGTTTCGACAGGCTGTGACACACATTCTGACTCCTGAAGTCAACTGTCATGTGTATGTCATAACTCATCTTTTGAAAAAATAGTAGACACCACTCAGAATCCTGGTTCTTGCTCGGCAGAGCTTTAAGGATCCTAAAGGGTTCCTTCGTAAATGTTGTTGTACGCGCCTCTCAGTTGTCATGTGGTGATGTTGGTGGTTGTCACATAACAGCAGCTCCAAAAGACAGTATGTGGTTCAGTCTTACTAGTGGTTCCAATCTTCCTGTGATTTTCTTGGAGTTATTGTTCATGTGACAACCACTACCAGCACACTATACTGCTGATGAAGAGATAGTGAGAGTCCAACGAGCTCCATCAAACAGATTGGGATTCTAAGATGTATCTGTACAATTTTCTCAAAATCATTTTAACAGAATCCGGAGTCAACTGAGAACTTACCTTGTACATTATAAAGTGACTTCACTGTCAACTCTCTATAGTTAGAGCAAGAGACGGGCTAAAGACATTCTTGTTACACGCTGCTGAATTGTTCACCGAAGATCCGTCTGTGTGGAGACGCCTCTGCCTCGGGTTATATACGATCAACAGAGGGTTGTGGAGTACATTCCCACCCCATTCTCTGATACCCACCCCACAGAGTCAGTCAGCCACGAGGGCAAACAATGGGGCTGTTGTTTAGGGATGCACAATAACACTGCTAAGTGAGATGACTAATCAACAGATTAGATGGCCCTCACCCCCATTCTTCATCATATTGCATCTCATTGTTCAACACTTACTAAGTGACCCATGACCGAGGACATTTTTGTTATTGTAATTTAAACAAAAGTTTTATCTTAGTGCTTATAGCACTCCCACCACTCAATTACACGATTCAACACAAACGAGATGGTCCTAGCCCCATTCTTGATCAGAGTACATGTCATTGTTCAACATCTACTCTCTAATTAATGGTCTTTCATCCATGACCAACAACGAGGTCATTTTTAATATTGAAAAAAAAAGTGTTATTTCACTGCTTATATAGTTCTCCCTGCAGTCTATACACATCCTTTGTGGCTGTTACTGCCTCTCAGCTTTGTTTCCAACGATTGAGGTGCAAAAAGAAGTTACCTTATTATTACAATTTTTATGCACAATGTGACTATAGAACTGATTTTAGACGGGCTCTCACAGCGTGCAGAGAGTAACAGGAAGTAGAAGATAAAAGAATGAAAGAAATCCATTTACAATGTACGCTGGCTGTACGCCACTAGTAGTCCAGTGCCTTCAGCCAATACATTTACAATGTACGCTGGCTGTACGCCACTAGTAGTCCAGTGCCTTCAGCCAATACATTTACAATGTACGCTGGCTGTACGCCACTAGTAGTCCAGTGCCTTCAGCCAATACATTTACAATGTACGCTGGCTGTACGCCACTAGTAGTCCAGTGCCTTCAGCCAATACATTTACAATGTACGCTGGCTGTACGCCACTAGTAGTCCAGTGCCTTCAGCCAATACATTTACAATGTACGCTGGCTATACGCCACTAGTAGTCCAGTGCATTCAGCCAATACATTTACAATGTACGCTGGCTGTACGCCACTAGTAGTCCAGTGCCTTCAGCCAATACATTTACAATGTACGCTGGCTGTACGCCACTAGTAGTCCAGTGCCTTCAGCCAATACATTTACAATGTACGCTGGCTGTACGCCACTAGTAGTCCAGTGCCTTCAGCCAATACATTTACAATGTACGCTGGCTGTACGCCACTAGTAGTCCAGTGCCTTCAGCCAATACATTTACAATGTACGCTGGCTGTACGCCACTAGTAGTCCAGTGCCTTCAGCCAATACATTTACAATGTACGCTGGCTGTACGCCACTAGTAGTCCAGTGCCTTCAGCCAATACATTTACAATGTACGCTGGCTGTACGCCACTAGTAGTCCAGTGCCTTCAGCCAATACATTTACAATGTACGCTGGCTGTACGCCACTAGTAGTCCAGTGCCTTCAGCCAATACATTTACAATGTACGCTGGCTGTACGCCACTAGTAGTCCAGTGCCTTCAGCCAATACATTTACAATGTACGCTGGCTGTACGCCACTAGTAGTCCAGTGCCTTCAGCCAATACATTTACAATGTACGCTGGCTGTACGCCACTAGTAGTCCAGTGCCTTCAGCCAATACATTTACAATGTACGCTGGCTATACGCCACTAGTAGTCCAGTGCCTTCAGCCAATACATTTACAATGTACGCTGGCTGTACGCCACTAGTAGTCCAGTGCCTTCAGCCAATACATTTACAATGTACGCTGGCTGTACGCCACTAGTAGTCCAGTGCATTCAGCCAATACATTTACAATGTACGCTGGCTGTACGCCACTAGTAGTCCAGTGCCTTCAGCCAATACATTTACAATGTACGCTGGCTGTACGCCACTAGTAGTCCAGTGCCTTCAGCCAATACATTTACAATGTACGCTGGCTGTACGCCACTAGTAGTCCAGTGCCTTCAGCCAATACATTTACAATGTACGCTGGCTGTATGTCACTAGTAGTCCAGTGCCTTCAGCCAATACAACAATACATTTACAATGTACGCTGGCTGTACGCCACTATTAGTCCAGTGCCTTCAGCCAATACAACAATACATTTACCTTTTTATGTATCATTATATCACCACACTAGCCGACACACCCTATATAAATTCATGTGACTACATCTCTAAATCTCAGTAAAACCTCACTTGATCAGTCAGCACTTCACACCTGGGGACACAAGATGCCTCGGTAAAAGTAGTACATCGAACTTTATATCTGTAAGTATCAATCTTCTACACCAACACAATGCGAGCACACACCTCAACGCACTCCGGCAAGTGACGACAGATTTGTTTATACAGTGACCTTGCCGCACACTTGATTTACATTACGGAACCCATGCTCATGCATTTTAATCGGCAGATAATGTATTGTTTGCATGTCTCACGGCGTTCATTCGTTCAATCAGATGCCACCCACTCTGACAAATACATCATCATGTGCATGCATTACTTGTGTGTATCAAAGTTCCTGTAATAAACTATCACCATTACAGTGATTATGTAATTTGCCACTCTTTGACACAGAGCAAAGCCAGATTGTTACATTGTCAAACTTGGCAATGTCTTACATTTCACCAGTGCTAGAGCACGTAATAGCACACGCCCAACTGTCACAACGTCTAGTAGCTGGATCGATCAAGTATGGCATCTGCTCTGCTAACAGGAAATAAAAATAATTTGTAAATGCCTAGAAATAACAAACATTTGATTAAAACTGCTGTGTTTGCCATCTGCATAATTGTGTAATGATTACATCTGTTATCAAAGCAAATAATTAGTAGTAGCTTCTCGTACATAAGTATTGCTGGCTGTTAAAACTCCCTCCCATCGCAAATCAAGTTTGCTTATGTTTAAATTTGTAAATATCTGGTAGTATGTGAATAGAGATAATAGTTTAAGTAATAAGCACAACTGGTTAAAAAAGATTGCATATTTTGCTAAAAATCACTGGAAGATTTTACTTCATTCACTAGATCAAGTAACTTGCAATAAATTCTATAGTAAACAGAACTAGACATTTGTAGTTTCAGGCCAAAATGTGATCATGTCAAAAATAATGTGCCTGTTTGTTGATTTCACGAAAGCTAAATAACAAATGGGTAGACATTTATTATAATAAATGACCTAGCATTTCATAGCGGACACTAGTAGACAGGTTCAATTTTTGGCATAATTAATCTGAAACAAGACGAGCGAAGACATTAAATCATGACAGGAACTTTAATTTTCTGTCACTACGTAGTGAAAATAAATGTTGCAGAAGAGTGGCACGAAAATGTTTTCTCACAAAAATAAAAGTGCATTTAATGAGACAGAATTTATAAAAATTTGTTTTTAACGACTTTCACTACAATTTGTAGCCTATTCCGTCAAACAGCCCATTGGAGTTATTCCCGTGTGTACAACTAAAGCATTCTTTATCTGGTGTATGCATGCATGATCACGACCAGACGGTAATGTTACCACTGCTCAGATGGACAGCATTTCTGCATGTTGTCATTTGCAGTAATTCTTCTTAACACTCATCGCATACTGATCTCTGGTTGCAGGGATGACGTTCGCTCCTATGGCCCGAATGGCCGTCTATGCATGCAAAACACCATCCGTTGCAATTACCATGGTCAGTGCGGAGGGAGGGTGCTCAGTAAACGAAACAGCCGACAAAGACACCAACGTGAGATTATTAACTATGAGGGAAATCCCGTTTTTTGTTTTTGCCACCAGCACTATTTGTACATACGCACGAATGTAAATTTATATCAAATTGCATGGTTTGTCGATACTTATCTTGTTAATACTCCCAATTCTTCATAAATTGTCACAGTTTCACAGGTCACCCATTCGGGCGATTTTTTGACAATGTCAGAGCAAGTAGACTGGTATTCCACACAACACAGTAACCAATTTTTCTATTACAAATATTATGTTAAATCTATCTAAATCTTAGTGTAAATCTTGTATATGTAATATTTCAGCCAGGCTGGTATAGGGGATCCAACGGGCCACGTAGATTTAGTAATTTTAGTGACTATAACAATTTTGGGGACCAGCTTCATTTTCTGCTTACATGTCTTAATATTGTCTCGAAAATTTAGAAAAAAAATTATTTCTATATATTAGTTTGTGTGGCAAAATATTTTGTTGCTCTTTAAGAACTGTTGATAATCATACACTGTAATAATTACTGTAATACAAAAGGTCTTTTTAGAATAAACTTGACCGATTCAATCACCGATAACAGTTGAGAGTCAATTTCACATCCTGACCTCGTAGACACAATTAATGTGATATTATTTTCAGTTGCCATCAATAATAATATGACTACAGACTGCAAATGTTGTTAAATTAATATCCATATGTAAACTATACATATAAAATACTATGACAACAGGTAATAAATCCCACACGGACATTTCTTTATACGCAAAACGGTGACAGAAAATGACAGTGGCCTCAAGTCACCCTGTATTGAAGCCACAGAAGAAAGCTTGACAATGACTCACACAATTCTGTTCACCTCCTCATAACCACCAACAAGCCCACGCAGTCAACAACTCAACTTCACTGAACCAGCAATACAACTGTCTTCAATGTTCTACAACACAGCCTTGGCCCTGCTTTCAACTGGTCACTGCAGGTCTATAAGTGAATCTGTCCAAATTAGACTGACCTTGGAGGTTAACCACTGACCCATAGCTGTGGTCAAAGCGTTAGGTGGTCAATCATGTGCCCACCTGATGGCATTTCGAAACTGGACAATTTCATAATCACCCCACTTTGCATATATATGTCAAATGAACACTAAAAACAATAACTTAAATAGGTAACTTCTACCTGGTGTCTGTGCCTTGTAAGTAAAAGGGGATGTAACAGATCCCACAAAGGTAATAAAGGTGTAACCTGGAGTAATGTCATTAGCTCTAGAGAAGGGAACTCATAACTAATCCCCCCATGCAATAATCCCCCCACTATAAAAAAAAGGACCTTGCTGTCAATCCTGTGCAATGAATGTCTTCTGATCCAGGACCCAAGTCCAGCACTGGGAGCCTTATGCTAGGCACACACCAGCCGATTTTCGGCACACACCAACTGACTAGTCGGCGTAAAAACCATCGGCCGACAGCAGTCGGTTGGTGTGTGCCGAATTTAAGCCCGACGGTCGGCCTTATAGTGCCGACTAACGCCGATTCGAATGTTGAATCGGCGGTCGGCGTTAATCGGCAGTCGGCGTTAGATAAGGAGGTATCCGGTGACAAGTCGGCGCATATCCGATGACAAATCGGCTGGTGTGTGCAGGTTTTTTGTCATAACACGACGGTCAGCGGTAACTTGGCCAATAAGAAATCTTAGCGTGATCATGTGATATTCCTCAATACAAGTCAAGGCTAAGCCTGGCGTCTTTTTTGAGTTTTCAAACCATTTTGGGCCACATGGTTTCAATTTTTACTTTCATATTTTCCTGACCTGGCGGGTAACCAACGTTTCAGAAAGTGGTAGATTATTTGTTATCCTATTGCCATTGACCATCATCGGTTTTTTCTCGCTTGTTCTTAAAACAGGCGCCAAAGATAAACCCAATTTCCACCTGACTTTGTAAGTTTGTTTCACGCTTCCGACAGGAATCGCCATTTTGTTTTGTGAAAAAACGCTACCTCTGGTGGCGCCGCTACCGGGCGCATATATATTAAGCCTTAAAAATACTGCATACTGTTATAAAACATAGCTCGACGCTATGCGTTTTTTGCTGGAGGATATGCTAAATGCTCAAGCCATATCGTCGTGAAGGCTGACGGCAAAGCTTCGACTTACTATGTAACAAGTTTTGTTGTTCTGATAGCCGTTTTGGCCTAATTTTTTACAAATGTTTCATGTGTTTATTGTAGGTGTATCGAAACACATTGTTAATTCCGTAGTAAACACGCGTATTTATAGTGGATTTTTTCCACAAGGATCAAGCTGAGCACCGATGGTCGGCGCGAGTTGGTTGGTGTGTGCTGGCTGGTGTGTGCGGGCAGAAGTCGGCGCTAGTTGGCAGAACTAATTGGCGTTTAGCACCGACTGATTTTTGTGCCGACTTGCAACGCAAGTCGGCATTAGTCGGTTGGTGTGTGCCTAGCATTATGGCTACTGTCACTAGACATGACACAACATGCTGCAAGCCTACAGCCATGCCTTGGAGCTAGTGTCAGCCGCTAACTTCCCACAAGCTCAACGTTTTATTGATCGTTAAACATCTCATACAAATTGCCACAATTCTGTTGTGTCTGCTGTTTTACACATATATTACACAGTGTATTATGGTGAACGCTTGACTTTACATGTCACTGGGCAGTTACAGAAATGTAACAGAAATGTAATACATCTTGTTCTGTGATATAACACACATGGACTTTCCCTGCAATAGTTTACCGGCTCACATTACATCAAAGGTTTTGATAACCTCCCCAGATGTCCAATATTAACTACACCTTGATATAAGCAGGTCGCCAGCCACCTATAACATATGCACACCTATTCTGTGGACCCTGAATGACAGTGACTGACAGTGGCAATAGAACAAAAGTAACCTTCTTCCTTTCAGCAACTGTAGAGGCACTGACAGATAATGTGATTTATTCCACCTTGCCAAGGCATCAAACCATTAGTCAGCACCATAAAGCATCTAGCCAATGAGTCACTGGGTAGTCTAGTCTACTGAAGCAATTTCTCTGACACAGTATCACCAGCAGACTACTGAAGCGATTGCCTGGAACACGCCATCCAGTCTCGTGACCTGTACTGAAGACAGTGAAAGAGAATAGCAGATGGTCTGACTGTGTCCTGGTAGTTTGAAACAGCACCGTTACGGTTCACCCCACTCCCTAACAAAGGACGAATCACTACAATGTGTTTATTACCATTTAAGGACAAGTTGACCCGAGATAGCTGACCTTCGGGGGAACAACAGGGTATCCCAGCATTCCCTTTGGGTGTAACATTGGACCACAATGGGGGCAGCCCAGCATAAACACAGGTGTAACTTGTAACATCTGGGACAAAAAGGGTGCAACCCACCATTCCCTACAGTTGTAATATCTGGGACACAAAGGGTGCAACCCACCATTCCCTACAGTTGTAACATCTGGTACACAAAGGGTGCAACCCACCATTCCCTACAGTTGTAACATCTGGGACACAAAGGGTGCAACCGACCGTTCCCTACAGCTGTAACATCTGTGACACAATGGGTGCAACCCACCGTTCCCTACAGTTGTAACATAGTTTAGTCATGGTCTTAGGAAAATGGTGACTGGCACGAAAAGTTGTTCCTGAATCGTTGGAAGCTTACTACACGTTACCATCCATGAATATCGGAATTGCTGATATTCATTCTTAGATTTGTTGGTTTTGTTGCGGTAGTAGTAAGGAATTATTGGTAGTAGAATAATTCTGCTTACAAATGTCAAAGCTAGAAATTCTACACTTTTTTATAAACTTATAATTTAGTACTTTATGAATTCTGATTGCTACAGAAATTGAAATAAACAGAGAGGACTTTGAGTGAGTCATGACAGATATGGAGCTATGACTCAAACATCATCCTTTCTTGCTGCAAAAACAACATGTTTAATCTACAACGATACAGATGCCATTTACCCTTCAACTCCAACTTTTTACAATAAACACAGACATACTGATTAGAATCAAAGCATGTGTCAAAAAACTCACAACATTTAACAACAAACAAACATGACACCTGATACAGGGTCCTACTGAATACAAGGGTGCACTAGGTTTGAAGCAATAGATGACATCATTCCAAGATGTATCATTCCTATCACTCATCCTTCAACAATAATCTTTAGTCAGACATTCTTTAAAGCACAACTTTCAACAATACCTCCAGTTTGAGCGACTCATGTATTGAATTCAAAGTATTATTAAAAAAACATTTCATAATTACCCTGGTACTTAGAAGCTTAAGTGAAAACAAAGCCTTTGAGCAACCCGCAGCATTCCGAATTTAAGATATTATTCTAAAAAACTCTTCTCCAATTACTCAGAAGCTTAAGTAAAAAAAAGACAAAGCTTTCTGTGTGACCACAACAATTATGAATCCAAAGAGTCACTAAAACGTTTTTCTACTAATAGTCAGAAGCTTAATTGAAAATACAGCCTCTTATGTAACCCCAAGCATTATAAATTCAATGAGTTGTTAAAAGTGTTTTATAATTATTACTCTGAAGCTTAAGAAAAATATTTCAGCCTTTTGAATAGCCCCCAACATTCTGAATTCAACACAATTATTTACTTTTTAATGCTATTTTGATTTTTCCTCTCAGTAACAGACGGCTGAGTCACTCATAGCCAGAATGGCCCATTGGCAGGGGTAGAACTACCCACTAGTCCGCTAGTCCGTACACTAGTAAAGATTACGGTGGACTAGTAAATCTGCCTACCAACTAGTCCGGCTGTCTAGTAAAAATCAGCATGTTGCATGATGCCACCATCCGTACCATTGACAAACTAATTCTTTACGTAATGAGGCGACAGTGAAAAGTGAAACAGTGCTGTTGATTGGCTGTTGTGTGACATCGAATTCTGAAATGACAGTTTTGTTTGGTTTAGCGTATCTGGTAGAGGGGTAGGGCTAATGAGTGCAATTGGTGGTCATTTTCAAATGCACGGTTTTCGAATACGGTTTACATCTACATTGCTTTATTAGTCTACGTTTATGCACGATGTATCATTACTTGACTGGGGTTGCAAAACCAGCAGAAAAACGCAAGCTGGAAAAACACTGCAACTGCCCACCGAGCCATTCAAGTGCTGAAAACGGCCACCATGGACCGTCTGACGCATTTGTTGCAATTTAAATTTGTGTTGTTTTGATATTTTCAGGACTAGTAAACCTTTTGGCAGACTAGTAAACTTTTGTCTTTACTAGTCCTGCTGTCCAGTAAAATAAATGCTGAAGTTCTACCCCTGCATTGGTCATATAAACATCATTATTTGTCTCGCTGTTAGCTTGCCAGGACTGCCCATCAAAATTATATCCATGGATGTTAAATAATTAATCCCAAATTATTCACATTTCAAAAAGCCCCTGTCATTGATTATAATAATGCAATTTTGCATGAGTCCTCTAGAACCAGAACTCTACTCGCGGCATAACAAAACAGAATAAGTAAGCATGATACGTATTATGAACAGTGATGTACAAAAGTCATCAAGCAAGGCACTAACAATGATTTAGGGGTAGAAATGCAATTTTGATGTACATGTACAGCTACAGTTAGACCATTCCAAGGCAATGGAGTTTCTTCCAGATTTACATGCAAAGCTATAAAGAATGCGCACTTGCCCAAGTTAAGCATCTATGTGCATTATTTATTACTGTATATATATATATATATATAAATATATATATGCATTCAAACTATCAAACAAATCCTACATGATATTCACTATGTGAAATATCCATCCAAAAAGAAGAATTTTAAACCATTCAATGCAGCTCTTCAAAGGCAGTACAAACATATGTTAAACAAACCAAGTCTGCTGTATACCAGCTAGAGTACCTGCAAGGCCTACCAGCTTCAACTAGTGGCTGCTGTGTGCTGCCTCAGGGATATGTTATAGTGCTACAGCTGGAGGACTTGAGCAAGTGCTTAAATTACAAACACACACAATAACCCCAGGCCGGAAGCACTGTCCTCTGCATCGGACATATGTCCTAAAGGCCTGCATATGACTGCACATCTACAATGTTTACAACTGTCTCACTCAGATGATATAACTATAAGGGTAAGTTCACGAGTTGGCAAACCAATGTGTGACATTGTAGTGAAAAATTAAAACTGATATTTTCAATGTTTCTTTCCTGCTTTGTGTAGACATATGTATAATTTAAGTAATTAGACACAAGGAGATAATGACGTAACTATATCAATTGATTTTCAACATGCAAATGAACTACCAACACAGCGGTTGCACGTGTAACATGGACACCATTTTAAGACAATTTCTCATACAAACACATGCATACTTCAACAGAATATCATGGCTTTTTTATTATTGCTACTTCAAAATAGCTGTTACAAGAGACCTTGGCCATATCATTGTCGCTTGACCAGAAAAAGTATGAAAACATTCAAGACAGAGATACTTAAAAATGTTATTATCGTACTTGTCTTGTGATATTAGTATGCTAGTCGGCATAATCATGTGAGGCAAATACATTTTTATGGAACTAATAACACATGTAATAGGCCCACTAATGCAGTGATTTTTTTTTTTTAATATGACAAAAAATGGTACAGGAGCATTACAATACACAAAGGTTGTGCGTGTAACATGGACACAAACATTATGCAAACAATGTATTGCGCCATGGCAGCATCACTACATCAGCTACAGCTACTTCTAAAGGTAGAATTATCTATCTTAGTACTTATTACAAAGTCCCAATAATTTGGGCTTCAAGGAAAAAATATATTGAGTGATAGGGTTGTAGGTGTAACCATGGACACCAAATATAAATGGTGTCCATTAGATGATGTACCAGGCAGAAACAACAGGTGGTGATACTTCCATCAACGTCACCAGATTGCTAGCCACCAATAAGGTCAATAAATCACAAATACAGGTTCACATAGAAATCTTCCAAATTAATATGATATGATGGTTCACATGTAACAAGGTTGCGCTGGTAACAACTGAAGACACCAAACTTACCCTCACTGTACATTGTTTGTTGTTTTTGAAAAGAGGCCAATGACATGATGCTATCTGCCAGTCTCTGCACACTAGATACACATTATCTTGAAAGATGACACAGTGTTGCAGCTGTCAGGTGTGATGCATGGTTGCAGTGTAACATCTATTTGAGGACATGATAAATACCTAAACTCCCTATGACATGTTTGGTACATTTCAAACGCAGTATTGTTAAACTCACTGCTGATGTAATAATATATATATGATGCCCTTCCTGTGTGATAAGTGTAGATCAAGTGGTATCCTAAAAATATGGATATAGGTATGTGGTTGAAAGTGTAACCAATGTGGACACCACATGTTACACGTGCAACCACAAGTTTGCAGCCCCCTATCAGTGCTACACATGGTATCCCATCATTTTTGTGTTGGATCCAAGTAATAAACACATTGAACTATGCCAGGATGCATCAAATAGAATGCATGTTGTTTCATTCACAGCTTGGCACTAAACACAAATTTACCCTGTTTCCATGTCACAAATTAGGCTTGCAAAATCAGCCTTCTGCGACGAGACATGTGCATTTGCAAATAAACGGTTGCTACATCAAGGCTACTTTTATGTCTAATGCATCTACCAAGTATAATGTATCATTTGGTGTGAAATGCTTGCCATTGTTGGCAGCAATTTTGGTAAACAATGCACATGAAATCAACATGCTAAAAGGTTTGTCAACTTGTGAACTTACCCATAACCAAGCGGCTGTGTTTGTATGTATGCATGTATGCTTCTCCTCCGAGATGCTTTTCATCTCAGCTGCCAAATTTGCAGGGTTCACCTATGACCTCTCAGATGAAACATAACACTTTTATTTTTTTGTAAAAACTGTTTAATATAATAAGTGACCGTACCAGTTTTGGGGTTCATAGCATATGTAAAGGTACATTCAACAAATGTAAATCGACTGTTCACAATCTTGCACACATTTTCTGCAAATGTACCGAGGACGGCCGAACAGTTGGGGATGTTTTATGTAACTTGTGTTCAATACATTAATGCAAAGATCATTTTTAATTTCTGTCATAACAAACATTATTTATGAATACTCCACGTCTGTGTGTGTGTGTGTGTATATATATATAAATATATATTATATATATATACATATATATATATATATAGCCAACCACAGGATGCTCATTTTTGTTCGTGTTACTGCAATACCTTGAAACAATATTTAGTAATTGCTGTCAGGGATGGGTACTGGCCAAAATCTTAACTGTATAGAGCAAACAATTGTTCACATTGAAGTTAAAACAGTAAATTGTCTACAGGGAAACCTTGTTAATTTGGATCTCAGTAATCTAAAACCCTTGAGCTTCATCCAGGTATCATTTCAGATTTCATGGGGATGTAATTTCCAAGTGCTAATTTGTTATGTATATGATTCATTTATCATAATTTTTTTTAAATAATCCCGACTTACATTGAGAACAAAAGGGTTGCAATTTGTTCTCTTAAAAGGGATTACAATACAATATCAAATACTATGCCAAAATGTCAAGGTGCCTCAGGACCATTACATTATATTGTTAGGGCCTCTGTTAAATTTCGTATTTGATCCACAAAGGTCTCACCCTCAAAATTGATAACACATCATATTTTGAAGCACCAAACTGGAGGAAATCTAAATATTCTTCTTATTTTACAACGTTTGAGTGACACAAGTGTAGCCTGTTAAACCACAACACAAGCAGTGAGTGTTGCCAAACATTACCTGTCAACTGTCCTGGGACAGGGGGTTTGTGGGGACACCTAAGTACTAAGGCCTAATTTCCATTTTGTCTCACCTGACATTTATAAATGCAGTGCAACTTCCTCCTTGTAAGTTGTATGTAAATACTACACAATGAGCCATGTTAGTGTGGAACTGATCAAGCATTGCCGTACTTCCTGCCTGAGTTACGACATGTGTCTACATATATGCAAATTACTGCAGGAAGTGGGGCAAATAATCACTTTACTTCTACAACTTGTCTACAGCAACACCAAGTCAACACTCACCAACAAAGATGTCATGCTTGCATTTTAACAGGAATCTTGGACAATAATAGAATAGAGTACCCGGTAGTTGTTTTATGAAATTGAAGCACATTGTATGGCAAGATGAATGGTGAACTGAAAACTATTTACCTATAGCTGTACTCAATCTAATTACAAAGTTCAATAATATATTTGAGAAAAATCGGACTATGTTTTAGTTAGTGTCACTTATGGAAAGCGACAAAAGTTAACGATATTGTTAAAAATAAACATTACCTAGGTGACCAGTAAAATATAAATCTCACCTATGATAAGATATGAATGTCACATATGGTAAGATATGAATGTCAGTTGTGGTAAGAAACAAATGTTACCTAGATGGAGATAAAGGTGGCAGAAATGTGAATACAGAACATTGCACAACACATAGGTGTCGCCAGCTGATAAAGGCCACAAGTAAATCAGAGCAAATATTCAGCTTTTTAGTTGAAAACTGGTATGATTAAAATAATTAAACTTATTCAACAGAATGTGCAATTAAAATGGCTGCGGGACCTAAGGAAACTTTAAATATGCCAGTATGACAAACTCACTGACAAATTACTAAATCAACAAGTCTATACAATATAATCAAGATAACATTTCTGTAGCACTAGGAGTTGCATTTACACCAACATAATATTCCCAACACACCTCAATGCTAGGACAGGCCGTAACACTGAATCTCCACCTACCTTTCTTTACCCACACAAAGGCATGCACAAATGTACTAATAACATGTTATCAACAAACCATTAAGTACACTTGCCTTGCATGACTTATTTACACCTGGGTATATAACTATAGAGTCCCACTGGGAGTATCCAGGTAAGCACTTGCTGTGCCCCCAGCTACCCAGAGTGCAGAGAGAGCAATAAAACCACAGAGTCGTGACATTGTATGATGTAAGTTGTGTGTGTAATTACCTGGTGGGAACACTCTTCTTCTTACAGGTCTTTCTGACTCACTGCTGCTTTGCTTGCTCCTAAAAGAGAATCAATAAGTTTTTATTAGTACACATTCCCTTGTTTAACAGCAAAGTTGCTTACAAAATGAGCTGGTCCCACATATCCTTAGAGACAAAGGCTCTTTGTTATGCAGAAGAGAGCGAACTAACACCTTATGAAACACAGATCTATGAAATGTGGTTCATTTGATGTCGCCTGGTATTGTTCACCACCAAGTTATACACTTGTAGAACAATGTACAAGACAGGAAGTTTCTGTCACGTTTGAAATGTGATGCATAGTCATTGCCACTGTTTCCAAGCACTACACACCTCCAGATGGAAAAACAACGACACCTGCTATCTGGACCACCTGACATTGGAAAGGTATGTCTTGGAATGTCAGCAGCGTAAATCTTGGAATGCAGTTCTCTGCGAGCAGACAATGACTCTATAGCCATGTATGTACCTGGCTATATACACTGACATTCCAAACGAATAGCAACTCCTAAATCACAAAGAGCAGTGGCTCAGTAGACAGGTCTCAAACTGATAGTCTGATGCTACTGATACACTGCAAATTAGCCAGTGTATTATGTAAGGGTGTATTATGTAAGGGTGTATTTGAGTGCTCGCTATGAGTTTAAGTACTTGAAAAATAACAAGTTTGGTTTTGTGTATTAAACATACTTGTTTATTTTATTCACACAAGATGGCTGCCCGGGGATAGATGTGTATTCTGGTGTGTCCCGAGCTTTGCATAATTTTTGTGGTGGGGAGGCCCTGGAGTGTGGAGGTTTTCAAGGTGGGTGACTGACCGAAGGAGATAGAGCACGCTGAACTTTTCTGACTTTGTGAAAGTGCTAGATAGAGGTTGCTTAGCTGCTATTAGTTCCATAACTTAAGCCTGAAATCGATGCACATTACATCTCAGTGTCAGTGCCTGCCTGTGTAGCAGGGTGCATTACGTAACAACGTCTGGCATTGGCAAACAACGCCGGACAGTGGAACTGTAGACACCCACTTGTTATTGTGTTCCGCATGCGTTTGCAAGTCGGCTTACAATATGCCAAAGTCGCGTAGATCAAGCAATGTCGAGGACAACCAAGAAGATCAGTTGGTTCTAAGACTAATTGCAGCCCTCAACGATTCAGCAGTACTGAACAAAATGAAACAGGTTCTCTTTCCGGATGAACTCGCCAAAGAGATTCATGAATTGTGACAAACGTTCAAAAACTTTCAACAACAACTGGATGAAAAAAAACAATAAAATTGCACTGCTTGAAGATAAGGTTACTCATCTCCAGAACCAGATTGATGACAATGAACAATATGGCCGTAGGACAAACCTACGTTTCAGTGGCATTGAGAAGACAGGTCATGGGGAGGACCTTGAGTCAAAGCTCATCGAAATTTGCAACGAGCACATGAAAATCAGCCCTGCTGTATTGCCCAGCAACTTTGAACGGGTACACAGAATTGGTCGCAAAACGGACACCTCCACCAGGCCGCGACCCGTAATCGTCCGCTTCAAATCGGAGAAGACACACAACAGAGTGTTTCAGTCAAGAGCTTCACTTAAACAAAAGAACGAACGAGTAGCCGAGCAAAGTTTGAAGATCTTCATAAATGAAGATTTGACAATAATGCGCTCAAAGTTGGCTTACGCAACAAGAGTGTTGAAAAAGGCAAACAAAATCAGAGAACGCTGGACTTACAATGGGAACATTGTAATCAAGGATGTCAACAACGTGATTCACAGGATATACACCTCGAATGAGCTGGACAAGTACCAATGACATGCAAGGCATAACACCAAATGTCGGTGATAATGATGTGAACAATTAGTTGTTGCTCACGTGACATTTCTGACTGACACGAAATCTAGTTCTGCGATTGGCAATGTCTGCTATATGAACTGTACGTATGTAAATAAGTTGGTTAAAGGTACCTGTTTTTCTATTAACGTAGGTTTTTTTTTTTCTTCTTTTTTTCTTTAATATCTTGTTTTGCTATTTGCATTGTTCCCTATATTAACTTTTTTTTAATATATCTTAGTGCAGTTTGTTACTCACTTGTGTCGTGACTTGTGATCCGTTTTCTGTTTTATGCTTCTTTATTTTCCACACGACTTTTTATTTGTTATAATAAAATAACCTATGCATTTATATATATTGGAAATGCGTTGGGTAAAATGCATTAGATTGCATTTGCAATGTCAGCTATAGGAACTATATGTATGTAAACAAAGTTAGTTAAAGGGTACCTTGCTTTTGTATTAACGTACGTTTACTTTCAATATCTTGTTTTGCCATTTGTAGTATTCTATAAATCATTTTTTTTAATCTCTTAGTGCAATTTGTCACTCACTTGTGTCGTGACTTGTGATTCGTTTTCTGTTTAATGTTTATTTATTTTCCACACATGACTTTTTTATTTGTTATAATATGATAACCTTTTTGCATTTTGTGCATTTATATATGTTGGAAATGTGTTGGTTAGAATGCAGTAGAATGCATTAGCTCCTACCACTAGAAATACAGTTTTATTCTTAATTTATTTTTTTCTTGGGCCATCTTGTCAAATGGTCCTGACTTTTTTCTATTACATCGCCTTTTTTTCTTGAATTTGTTTCTAAACATAATGGGTTTTTTCTCTCTATCTCTGACACTTTAAGTAGCTACTTATGATGCACTGCTTTAGCTTTACATGAACAAAATACAAATATTATTAAACAAAATATAGTAATTCAAACACTAAAGGCACACACTCTTACTGAAACATTACTGCACACTAAAAATATGCTGATCTCATTAAAATTTAAAATACACTGAAATGATAACTGACGAAACTTTTCTCCAATTTACAGGTGGTATTACAAATAATTGTCTAAATAATATTCTAAACATCAGTAATACTGTTGATGAAAATAATGAATTGCTAACAATGCGCCGATCGTCATGTTATGATTTTGAATTTTTTTATTTGTTAGTTCAAAACAATAATAAACATTTCAGTATCCTAAGCTCAAATATACAGTCCATTAATGCAAAGTTTAGTGAGCTCGAGGCATTTGTAAATTACTTGTCTTCCTTAAATTTTAAATTTAGCATAATATGTCTCCAAGAGAGCTGGTTATCTGATAATGATGACTTATCACTAATTCAATTAAATGGATATGACTGTATATCCCAAGGAAAAAGTTGCAGCACCAAAGGGGGATTATTAATATATATAGATAAACACTTTGATTATGAAGTAAAGATGAAATTAAATATGTATGAACAATGGGAGGGACAAATAATACAAGTAAATGGAGGAGGCTTATCGCAGACAGTCACTATTAGAAATATATACCGACCACCAAGGCCTTTAACTGAAAACTATAACGAATTTATAAATGAATTTACAATGGTCCTGTCATCTGTGCAACATCATCAAAACAACAACCTTATTCTTGCAGGGGACTACAATATAAATATGCTAAAAATAAACGAGCAACAACACTGTAGCACATTCTTTGACATGTTAACTTCATTTAGTCTCTTCCCCCAAATTACTGTTCCTACAAGGTTCACAACATGTACTGGTACACTTATTGATAATTTTTTTGTAATTTAACAAAGCATATTTTGCAAAGTACAGCAGGAATATTAATTAAACAATTTTCTGATCATCATCCATATTTTATGCTTATGAACACTGCTCTAAAAGAGGAACATACTACAAAATTTATACGAGTTAATGTACAAAATAAAGAGGCTATGTTAAAAGTCAGAAATGATATACCGGTAATCTCTTCTGAAATACATAAAAAATTAGATACAAGTTCAAATGCTGATCCAAACCATAATTATAACATTATCATCAATGAAATAAATCAAGCTAAAAATAAATATATGACTAGCAAATTAGTGAAATTTAATAAATATAAACATAAACAAATCTACATGGATAACTCAAGGCTTGCTAACCTCAATACGATACAGAGACAAACTTTACAAACAATTAAAAATCACAAACCCTGAATCTTCTGAATATGGCGTATTATTGATTAATCTAAAAACATACAATAGTATTTTGAATAGAAGTTTTCGCAAAGCAAAGCAATCATATTTTGACAAATGTTTTAATCAATTTAAATTTGATATAAAAAACACTTGGAAAACTATAAATGAAATCCTGTCTAAACATAAAATTAATAAATCATATCCAAAATATTTTAAAGAATCCGATTCTATTGTGGCAGACAAATTAGAAATTGCAAATAAATCCAATACATTATTTACCAATATAGGTAGTAATCTGGCTAATGCTATTAAATACAAAGGCATTCATGATCATTCATATTATCTAAATAAAATAGTAAACTGTAATTTTACATTTAAATATGTTGAAGAAGCTACCATAAAGAGAACAATTAATCTACCCAACAAAAATAGCTGTGGATGTGACTGAAACTGCTAAAAATGCTTGAACCTGCACTAACCAAATCTTTAACTTTATTAACAAATCAAGTATTAACCACAGGAATATTCCCTGATAAACTAAACATTGCTAAGGTAATTCCCATTTATAAAAAAGGTGAGCCAGCAGTATTCAATAATTATAGACAAATATCTCTTCTACCAGCTATTTCAAAACTACTTGAAAAAATTATTTTTTACCAATTATCATCTTATTTAAAAGACTCTAAGCTTTTTTTTGACCATCAGTATGGATTCCGACCTAAACATTCAACTGAATACGCAGCACTAGAATTAATAGTTAGAATAATAACCAAACTGGATAAGGATGAAATACCCATTAATATTTACCTAGATCTTTCCAAAGCCTTTGATACCATTGACCATTTAATTTTAATTGACAAATTGAAATATTGTGGTATACATGGAACACATCTGAACTTATTCAGCAGTTACCTAACAAATCGTAAACAATATACGGAAATTGACAATATAAAATCAAATATGTTATCAATAACAACAGGTGTACCACAAGGTTCAATCTTAGGACCCTTGTTATTCATCATATATATCAATGATTTTGCACAAGCCAGTAAATGTTTAATTTCATAATTTATGCTGACGATACAACTCTATCAAGTACACTAAACCCTTTCAGCGATAACATACATGACGAAAATTTAGAATCCTTAATAAATTAAGAACTTTTAAAAATAAATGAATGGCTCAAAATAAATAAATTATCGCTAAACATAGCAAAATCTAAATACATGACATTTCAAAAGGCAAAGAAAAATATACAGACACTTACTCTGAAGATAGACAATGTAAATATTGAACAAGTCAAAGAATTTAATTTTTTGGGTTTAATTATAGATACAAATCTAAACTGGAAAAAGCACACTGAAAAAATATAAAATGCTTGTTCTAAAAAAATTGGCACCTTAAATAAATTGAAACATGTGTTACCTCTTCATATTAAAATAATATTATATAATTCTTTAATAGTGCCACACATTAATTATTGCATCATGGCATGGGGCTTTCAATCAAATAGAATAATAAAACTTCAAAAAAAAGCCCTGAGAATTATTACCTTAAGTAATTATACTTTCCACACAGAACCACTTCACAAAACACTCAACTTGTTAAAAGTAGATGACATTCTTAAATTACAACAATTAAAATGTTACTATAAATATTTACACAATGACTTACCAGTTTATTTACAAAACTGGAGAATAATGTTTAACTATGAGGTACATAATCATGATACAAGAGTCAAGAATAAAATATACATTTATAAAATTAAACATGAATTTGCTAAGAAATGCCTTAGGCATAATTTACCACTTTTACTAAATAACATTCCTGATATTGTCAAAGAAAAGCTTAGTACACACAGTTCACAAGGATTTGCCAAGTATGTTAAACTTTATCTTTTACAAAACTATCAAGAAACATGCACCAGGCAAAATTGCTATATATGTATGCAAAATTAAGAACCGACAACCACCTGTCAACTTGATACAGTACAAAACAGTGCCTAAACGACAAACTCAATAAGCATGTAAGATTGCTCACACTACACACATGAATACATATATATATATTTTTTTTATTCTGGAAGAATTTGATTATGTGATGTATTGATTCAGTTAAAGTTTTATTACAAAAGGTGGCTCCTCGATAGCGACTACCATAGTCTTAGAGGAGTCTCCTGACCCTACTTTTAGTAATTTATCATACATTATGCAACGTTTACTATAATGTTATATATTTGTATTATTTAATTTTTTTGACATGGATGTATTGTATGAATTATTTGAAATGTCTGGGTCAAATAAAACAAATTCTTCTTCTTCTTCTTCACACAGACTACACAAAACAGTTGCATTCAAATGCAAACACTGACTGTTGGATTGTGGAGAATCCAGTACTCAGCACTGAGTCCTAGACCAGAACTATCAGAGCAATAATCTTGGTGAATGGATTAAACTGTATATCACAGCAAGAAATTCAAAATACTGGGTTTAAATACATGTACTGTTGTGTTTGATAAAATTGGTCATGATCTACCAACTTTGTTTCAAGACCTCCTCAAAATGTCAACAATTAAAAAGTGTACTAAACCAGGGCCTTAGCCTTTATAACATGGGTATATATGTTTTCTGTCAAGGAAACATGTCCTGCACAAAGCACAAGGTGATGTCAACTTTCTAAAGACACTGTCATTATCTGTCAGAATTCACTGACAATACTATAAATTAGCTACAACTAGCTTGCAAGTTCCACACACCCGTGGAGCATTGTCAGCAACAAACCAAGGACATCAGGTATCATTGTTTCAGTATTGTGATATTAAATCCGTTATTGCCTACCATTTTATTTCAATTGTAACCAATTATACAGAAAATAATATCCTGATAAATCGAACATAACTCCACTGTGGTGCTCCCTAGAGAATGACTGACCATTCAATTTGTCCATTGAAAAAGTAAATATCTCTAACTCTAACTGTCATTGTGTTTTCTTAAATACATCGCCAATTAGTAGATCAGAGACCAGTCATGCAAGGAAGCGAATGAAGACAGAAAGAGACAACTGGACCTCGGCATCTGGGAGGAGATACACGTATGATGCCCCCAAGTTAGTGTATTCTTATAATCATATGGATGCAATGGAACAAAACTAACCACTTTCCCACCAAACATCTCCATGGTAGTAGCATTTAGTTGGTACCACTGAGCAAAATACAACTTACCTGTGTCACGTTTAGAGCATACCTTTAGGGTATTCACTGAAGCGGAACAAGAAAGTTAATGTAAACATTAAGGGGATACATATCTTGTTCCTCCTCACCTAATATGGATGTATTAGGTTTCACACAGTGAAGCACAAGTGGCTGTCAGCATCTATGTTACTCATACAGTTATCTCTCCTTCACACCTGTGACCCCTTTAATGGGGTTCTTGCACTCTCGCAATGACCTCGTTCGCCCACCTAAAACGGTGCCCTGAAAGTAGGTCCTGGATTAGGTCAGTGAACCATGATCTGAACCCACATGTGAAGAGATGCCTTTGACTGACCATGTTAACAACACATTGAATGAACATGTAAACATTTGCAATATACTTTTATTACTCAAAGTGTGAAGCAATGAGATAATTATTTACTTATCTCCAACACCCCAGAGCTGTGGCACAGGCCTGCATTTAGATACATAAAACACTCGCATCACAGTATTTCTTATTGCTTAGTTTACGCTGTACATGTTATTATTACATAAATGTAATTATATCAATTAACCCATGAGTTATTTCACTAAAAGTATTC
This sequence comes from Paraescarpia echinospica, assembly GCA_020002185.1. Taxonomy (NCBI): domain Eukaryota; kingdom Metazoa; phylum Annelida; class Polychaeta; order Sabellida; family Siboglinidae; genus Paraescarpia; species Paraescarpia echinospica. The sequence continues at coordinate 18,368,467 of CM034531.1, forward strand.
AACATTTAACTATCATATCAATTATCAATGTATTACACATAATCATATTAGTGACATTTAAATGCCAATGGCTTAAAATGTTAGGATAATGTTTTTGGCATCCAGTTGTGGAAGACATCGTCACACTTTTTGAAACACCTCTGTAATCACCACAAGGCTAACAATATCACAATCATTTAATAATTACGGTTTAGAATAAGCAGCACAAGTTTTGTATAAAATTATCAATGGACATGCTTATGCTAGCTTTTTCACAAACTTGTAGAACCTGCATTTAGAGATGCATACAAAGTACTAACATCGTTAATAAAGTACCAAATCAAGGACCCCAAAACATAAACTTAACAACTGGATTGCTGAGATGATGTCAACATGGGCTGAACATTTCTAGTAGGATATGAAGCAATATGTGGTTTGTGAAGGCTAGTACTCTGACTGGGTTCTGCTAACAAGTCCATCAAGGATAGATACAGTATGTGATTTGCTTCATGAATTATCTTTCTGATTCATATTTAAACAACCTACCTGGCCTAAAATCACCATAGCCACTGACAGACAAGAATGGTGAAATATCGCAGCGTCGCCAATGACCAAGCTGGTTAAGGAACTAAATAAGTAAGTGATGTCACCATGCCTTATGCCTTATATAATAATAATAAACTTCTATAGTGCCTGTATCCTCAGGAATCTTAGCTTACAGGCGCACATGGCAGTATTGGTGTGGAAACCCCTCCGCCCCCTTCCCACAGGATCTGAGCAAACTGTAACATGGAAAGAAACTGGGCAAATGGAATTTCATCCTCTCAAATGCAATTTTTCCACATAACGAGAGGCTGTAACTAGATAAGTACAATCAATATACCATTCATGGTCAGTTGTGACCATGCTTGCAAACAAGACACATCAAGGTTTAAACTATCTTAGTAACTCTAATTACTTTACAAACTCATACAACTGCACAACAAAATGCTCACTTCCAAGAATGACCAAATCGGTCACTAAAAAGGAACTTTAATTAACTCTAGCTTTCCCAGGTTGTTCCGCAAAATATTAAAACCGGATATTAAAACGTTAAATGTTACCTTTTTTCACTCTCCAACTTGTAATCTAATGGTTGTTTTGTACCTGAACATCTACCTTGTAGACTGACATCCCTTCAACTTGCAAAACCCTATGGCCTATTGCCAATATTTAACAAGATTTAACAAGATTGCCATCCAGAAAATTACTCTGGATGGCAGGTGGACAAGGAAGCCTTTTGGCTTATCGAGAGTCCAATACTTTTTATCTACATGTATCCCGCCTTTTTTAGGTGTGTGTCGATTTTATTTTTAAACATATTCACGCTACTAGCACCAACACAATCAGGAGATAATCTGTTCCATTCATTTACAGTCCTTTGTGAGAATGAGAACTTTCTTATATCTAATCTACACTGCTCCTTTACTAATGTAGCTTCATGTCCTCTGGTCCTTCTATCTTTCTTAACTGAGAAAAAAATGTTTCTATCAATATTTTCATAACCATTCAATATTTTAAACACTTCTATGTGATCTCCTCTCAATCTCCTGGTCTCTAGTGTTGTTAAACCACATTCTTTTAGGCGTATTTCGTAACTAAGATCCCTCAGATTTGGTATCATTTTAGTCGCTCTCCTCTGTACTCTTTCTAGCATATCTATGTCCTTCTTGCGATATGGCCTCCATGCTTGTATACAATATTCTAAATGAGGCCTCACTATTGTTTTGTACAGCGGTACTATTAATTCTTTTTTCTTATACGCTATATTTCGCCTAATTAATCCAAGGATTTGATTTCCCTTTGACGCTGCAATTCCGCACTGCTCTGAAACCTTCATATCAGCACTAATGGTTAACCCTAAGTCCTTTTCTTTTACAGTAGTACTTAGAACAGTACCCCCCATTTTATATTTTACCTCTTCATTCCCATGACCTGTGTGGAGGCATAATATTGGCAGTGTTAGCACATCCATTCCATTTCCAATGGTGAGTAATGTTTTCAGTTCACTACCGAACATTACCAAACAATTAATGCAGTTTAATTTCCTACAAACATCCTACCATAATCCATAATCAACTGGATGACTTGAAAATCCTCTGATGCAGATACAACGTCAAATTGCTTTTACCTTTACATGTGCTATGAACCCCAAAACTGGTACGGTCACTTATTATATTCAACAATTTTGACCAAAATAAGTGTTACGTTTCATCTGAGAGGTCATAGGTGAACCCTGCAAATTTGGCACAGGAGAAGCATAATCATATCATACATATGATTTTTGAACGCGTGCCAAATGGCACTGGAAAGTGTTATCAGTGTTATTAACTTACTGATTAAATATTTTAGACCTAGGAAGTCAGTCCTGACCTAATAAATAATGTCAAATTATACCTTGGACATGGTAGTTACACTTATAGACGAAATACATGTAATGATTCAAAGAGACTGTCAAACGCGGACAGTAGTTTAGCATTAAACTTACGCTTATTGTCACACTGGTTCAGTCGGTAGCACTACAGACTACAGTATCAACGCGCGAATAAAGAAAGCAGAATCATTGACCGAGACGAGACAAGATTGATTGATGTAACGGTGTCCGTCAATCATGCACGATACACACCTACTTCGACGGTTCTCTAAGCTGTCCGTTTCCTGCAGAATGCTTCCATTGTGTTGACAGATGCCAAGCTGATTTATACCGACAAAAAATCTCTTAAATATCTCTGACTTTGTGCGTATGGCTTCGGCGTTCGACAGATACAAACGTAGCCTTCTACCGCCAACAACAACACCCAACCAAAGCACCCAACGTATGTGAACCGGAATTGTTTCCGTTTTCACCGGCAGGCGTTTTCACCGTGTGGATGGTAGCTCCACCTGGTAGCCTTTTTGAAGCGTATTTGAAGCGGAGCAAAGAGCACTGCCCCGTAGATCGAATTCCCTGCCAAACTACAGGTTTCTGTAAATGATAATTCGAGATCGCACGGCAACCATGGGCATCCGCAGGGGGGCTAGGGGACACCCCTGGATCTGGACATTACTTTTTGGACGTATATTCGTCGGTCAAAGTATAATGTTAGCTTTACATACAAGACGCTTTTATCATCAACACTTAAACGAAATACAAGGACTCCAACGAAGATGCAACAAAACACACAACAACCACTTGGCACAAACACTTCAAGACGCGACACACTTCTTAGTCGTCTCACGCAAACCGGATAAATCAATTACATGTCAGTTCGACACTGCAATAAACCGTAGGCCTAATATACAAAAAAAACTGCTCCAAACTTGCTCCCATCTTGTACGTCCACCACAATATTTGTGCAACACACGACATTGCTCTACTTAGAAAGGAGCCTGACACTGGCAATATCCAAGGCCCGTTTCAGTTGCGCATAGAAGCCGGCGACGAAACTCTACGTGATGTGAAGAATGCAGCAGGCAATGCAAAGTACACATCGGTCAGGACACAGAATGAGCTGATCAGCATTTGTGAGAATGTCGTACGAGAGGACATCGCTGCTGCTGCCAATGCTTCTGTAGGGTTCTTCATTTCGGCAGATGAGCAGCTTTCTCTTGGTGTTCGTTTTGTTGATACAACTAACACAAGAACCTGCAATCCGTGGTGAATTTCTTGGGTTTACCTCACTAGCACAGATGGAATCTAAAACTACTGCAGACATGTTGATCGCCCAGTGTACAAAGTTCGGCCTAGATCTCTCAAAAGCTACTTGGCCAAGGATACGCTGGATGCTCAACAATAGCGGGTAAAGTTGGAGAAGTACAAGCTAAGAACAAGGAAAAGTGTCCCACAGCTGCTTTTGATGCAGCCTTGTACCAAATGTCCCCATGCTATGTGAAACACGATGGACGGCCAAGTACCAGTCTACTACCAGAGCATCAGAATCTTCACCAACCACTTCGAAGAAATTCAAAAACATCTAGATATCCTGGCTGCTACAGCTTCTGGCAAGAGCAGCCAAGATGCACACCAGTTGCAGTGCGCATCTGAACCGTCAACATTCTTGGAGTGCCTGATCATCATGGCGACAAATTCAGTGATATTGGAGCCAGTGACACAAGCATTGCAAGCTGTTCAACTCGATGTTCTCAAAGTTCACGACAACATCCAGCAGGTGTTGGTCATATTGGAAACTCACAGAAGAGTAGCTGAAGTACACTTTAAGGAAGACATAATGGTGCAAACTGACAAGATTTCAAAGGCACTTGGAATTGAGTTGAGGATGCCTTGCCAGTGTGGACGTCTAACCCAAAGACCAAACTACCAGAGCAAGACAGTGGAGGAGTACTATCGGGTCGCAATATTAATTCCATACATGGACTCCATAATCACGTTACTAGGAACTCGGTTTGCTGTCGACAAGCACCACTTTGCTCTGTTCTCCCTCCACCCTGAGTTAAAGTCTTAACTGGATCGCAACTGTTTCCAAGATCGCATGGTCCAGGCAAGTGTTTTGTAAATACAAGTGTACTACACTATGTTTCGACATACTACTATCGTAATTTATTGAAGTTACAATGACCTGAACTGTACAAATATAAATATATTGTTAAATTGTTATTTAATTAAATTGTATCGTCCTGATTTTTAATTCGTATTTTAACGTTTGTTTTAAAATACAATCGTCTTCTCTATCCTGTTACGGTGGCACCGTAAATCTGTTTTGCTTTCAGTGGGTTCATATACAAAACAATGTGTGTCTTGACAACGTGATTTTTTGTCTTCATGAAAATGTGATCAGTTCTTCTATTTTCAGGTTGACGATATATACAACATCGGCAATTTCGCTGAAGAATCACTGGCTTGGTTTGAGCTGTAGACACGAGGCACACACACAAACATTGCGACCATTGCAACATTGATGGAACTGATGAACTACTGTCAGTTGTTCCCGGCTGATTGCAAAACCATGCACATTGCGTTGACGCTTCCAGGGTCTAAATGTGAAGTTGAACGATCTTTCAGCACCTCATGAGGCGAGTAAAGACCTGACTTCGTGACTACCGAGCGCTTGTCAGGTTTTTGCTTGCTTAGCGTGCACCAACAAAAGGTGATGGCGAGCAAGGATGCCATCATCTAGGATGTGATTGACAGCTTTGAGTCTGACAGGCGTCGCCTGCTGTTTCTATTAAAAAAGTGCATTAATTTTCACCATTGTGTGTACAGTGCTTGAAAACACGGCGTATGTCTGACCATGCCTATACTTTATTATGTGCCAACATGTCTTGCCTCTCCTTAGAAAAATTCCCCCGCCCCTGCCTGCAACGCATCTCCAAAAAATCAAGAGACTGCTTGATAATAGTGTCCAAGATTTTGTTCCATATTTTCCCAGTTAAGGGCGCATTCTCTCTCTCTCTCTCTCTCTCTCTCTCTCTCTCTCTCTCTCTCTCTCTCTCTCTCTCTCTCTCTCTCTCTCTCTCTCTCTCCCTCTCTCCCTCTCTCCCTCCCCCCTGGTAACTTTACCATTTATTGTCATTCGCCTGAGAACGATTAAAATTGCTACACGGACCATGGGACTTGTCAGATTTCGATGTAGTAGATGATAGGGCATGGGACAGACAGGTGTCGTTTGGCTTGATGTCGTCTGATGATACGAGCTAGAGACGGCGTAGGTGAGGCCCTAAATATAGACCGGTCTATATACATATAGTATATATATATATTATGTCAAAAACAGAAAAATGTAATTTCAAAATTAATTTGTTATTAGCTGTCTCTATGAAGTCTAAATCATTAATTATCAAATGTTAGCGTATTGAAGATGAGTGGTCGTCGCGCTGGAAAGCAGCTGATGACCGGGTGAAGTGGCTCCGCTTTGTGTACTCACGAGTGTAAAAAGACCAGCGACGATGTTCAGTGGCGACACGTTGTGGCGGCAGAGCCAACATGGAACTATTTTAATGAACGAAATTCTTACTTTTTGACATAATTGAGGACCATACTTTTTATATGCGTAAAACCGATAATCAGTTTTACTTATTTCATGTATTAGTGACGTTTGCGTTGCTGTATGCACCTTACGCATCTTCGCAAATTGCATTTACCACTAAACATATCACTACGCGCCACAGTAATGACTTCCTGTGAAACTTGGAAGTGTGGCCGGAGTTGTTCGGTTTTCAGGTGTTCGTCTGTGTTGCTCCGTTTTCGTTATTCGGGAGCAGCTCTCGAGTGGATATTGCAGAAACGTTAAGCGCATAATTCGCGAAGCAGGATCCTGGTAACTTTACTGTTTATTGTCATTCGCCTGAGAACGATTAACATTGTTACACGGACCATGGGACTTGTCACATTTCGGTGGAGTAGATGACAGGGCACGGGACAGACAGGTGTCGTTTGGCTTGACTGCCTTGAGTTGATGTCGTCTGCTGATACTTCGGGTTAGAGATAGGTGAGGCCAGCAATCATGAATGAGGCGCCGGCGTCCTACCTGCATACGGGCGACATCGTGTCGTTGTATGCAGAAGGCAGTGTCAGCGGATTCCTTTCGACGTTAGGGTAAGTAAACACAAGTTGAACTGTACATGTCATTTTTCGGGGAGATGCCTTGAATCATTGACAGTACTATAACTATTGGTCTACTTTTCTTTGGCTTTGCTATCTTCTTGACATGAGCTTGGCCTGGGCTTGGAAGTTGGATGACATAACGTACATATGACATTTCATTGTAGACAATCGACGCTATTGTCGAGTATACTGAGTCCATGACATGTTTTAAAAGTAATTATGTAAGGTCCAGACCAAGCCAAGGGCAAGGGTATTTGTTTTATGGATCGAGCATTTTATGTTTCTTTGCCAACTGTACACTTTTCGTGAGAATTGCCTATACTATATAGATAGTTTATACCCAAATGTGATATTATATTACATGGTATACATGATATTAATATAGACAGATAAAAGATAACCGAGTGTGATTGTCATCCAGCCTAGCTATAGTAGCTGGTATGTCCTGCATTGCCATTGCCATCACAATTAATAATACCTCTGTGTGACACTTGTTGAGGTATACATGCAGTCCTTCGGAAACATCATCCAGATATCGCATTGGAGATTTTTAGAAATACATTTGTGCGCAATTATTCTTAATTTGAATTGAAAAGGGGGGTACATACATGCATAGGATATAAATAGTTCCTGTTCACCTGCCATACTGTCAGCATCCTTGGCACATTGTTATCATTGCAACTGAGCAGAGTAAAGGTTGAAGAAGACACGACATGTGTGCTGCTAGTCTGCTACATGACAATGTTATCAAAATCTTGTCATCATTGCACTGGACTTGCTTCCAGAACATGTGCACACATTTCAAGAACATTTTGTATGGGTATTAAGTTCCAGGTAGAATGGGTACTTTCAAGAAACATGTGTATTTTAAACTTCTCAAGTTCTCAGTATCATATATATATATATATATATATATGTGATAATGAGGACTTCTGATTTAGTAAATTTCCTTCACACTTTATGAAATGACTGGATGAGCAATCAGACTGGGGTTGAAAACTTGAACCCAATACATGTTGAAAATGTGAGTGTATGCAGGCCTCTTGAATGCCTGACACTGACAGATGAGTTTCAATTGTTATGGTGTGATGATATGTACACAGGCATTATAACTGCCCGTTACCGGTTTATTTATGCGATGTATTGGACTAAGTAATCAATCATGAATACTTCAAATGTCATGTTAGTATTGCTTTGAAACATAAATCATTTAAATTGGCTACCAAAAACCTTAATATGATAACTAATAACTTAATTGTAAACATCCATGATGCCTCACTGGTAACACTATTTATGGAATTGTGACATAATGGATGTTGGAAGTTATTAGTTATCATGTTAATGTGTTTTTGGTAGCCAGTTTAAACAATTTAGTTTTTGTCTATTTGTTATACATGTGTCATGATGGTGACATTCTAATACTGAGTGTACATGATTGATAATGTCATTAAAATGTATAGTTTGACCTCAGGTATCTACTTTAGGCAACAGTTTATAATGCACTGATCTTTCCCACATATTTCATTGCACCTTCTTTCAATCTTTGCCACTTGTTCAGATAATTCCTGTTTGCATTTTGGAGTTTGTACCTAGTTTATTTCACACCAAACATTGCTTGATTTGGTTGCCCTTGGGTTAATTTTACTGCAGTCTCCGTTTGACTGCTCTGATACGTTTATTAGTTTCTAATTATATTAATGGTTATGCAAAGTAGATTACCACCATGACCACAGGGTTCTTTTAAACTGTCATACTAGTGTTTGGAGATCTAACAGCAAATGGTGTGAAATTGCATTTACTTTAGAAGCTACTGAGGCTCTGTAGCTTATCAGCATTGGGTAATCCTCTAAAACTGGTAGGTCTTGTTTCTTTAGACTATTCTATATTGTAATACAATTCTGCTATTTATAGGTTGGTTGATGAAAGATGTGTCGTTCGACCAGAAGGTGGAGATCTTGCAAACCCACCTGATAAATTCAGGGGTAAGTAATCACATTCATATTATAGTACAGTCGCGCCTCATTATAACGCTGTAGTCGAAGTCCACGAAATGAATCCGCGTTATAAACGGGGCGCGTTATAAACGTGACGCAATAACACGTTCCCGTATTTGCCGTCAGGGGCACTACAATGACGACCGACACCACTGCTGCATGAAGAATGCCATCGAAGCCAAAGTGTGCACGTCGCGCAGTCTATACGCAGTTTATGAAGCTTATTAAACTGCCAGCCAGCGTCAATGTGTATTCCGTTTAAATGTCATACACTGTTGGACACAGTTGAATGTTGAACTGAATAAAATTCATGAATTGTGTACCGTTTTTTAAATAAACAATGGACCAACAAGCCACGGTCAACTGAACAATAATATGATACCGCTGACGTAAGATCTAAAATAATGACCTGACACTCAGTAGCTGAATACGCAAATGATTTGACAAACGCTGTGTTAGATTAAGGATTTAAAGCTATAAGTATGCTCACAATTGGCTTAACTTCGTCTTTCAATCAATATAAAAATACCAATTTAGAAAGCACATTTACCATGCCGAACAATATTACGATTCACCAATTCATATGCGGTTGACGTATTAATATTTTGGTGCACCAGTACAGGCAGCGAAAAGCTAATATTTGTTACGCAATGTTAGCTTACTGATCTTGTCTACTAAGCTGTATTAAAACATATTTAACCCATTCTGAAGCAAGGCGTATTTGTGAATTTCAATTGCACTTTACAAGCCGCCCGACACCGAAACCAGGTGAACTCACTATCCGCGGAAGCCATGAGCATGACTAGCAGATTGGAAATGATTCATTTGATGTTGGTGCAAAACAAACAATACCTTGTTTACTGTTCCTAAAGTTAAAATTTACAATAATTATAGTCAAAGAAACTTATACCTTTGATAGCATTGGCAGTGCAGAATAAACAACAGCAATTTATTGTCCGTCAACTAGTCTTTCAATATACACATGTGGACAAAGACGGGGATAACTTCACACAAAACAATTGTCAGTTATTACTGTGTTAACATAGTTTGTCATAGCGCCCATTTTCCCCCTGGCGGCAGAAATTTGGGGTCCACGACCGACCGCGTTATAACCGAATCCGCGTTATAACGGGGTGCGTTATAACGAGGCGTGAGTGTATATCACTTTCAGCCAGCGTAACCTAGGCTGCTGTTATTTCTTTGAGTTTTGTGTTCAAAACCGGAATCTGTACACTTATGTGTTCTAAAGATGTGACAAGTATATTTAATTAACAACCTGTCTTCAGTGTGCTTAGTGGACAACCAGACAACGATCACGAAACGGTTTATGTTAGTACCTTCCGCCCGCGTCCCTGTTTACATCAGTTGACGGGGCGCCATGACACTTCGCAACGATTCACGCGGAAATCCATCCAATACTATGGACGATTGCGGAATTTTCGTTCCAAAAGGTCAATTCTTGTTACTTTTCAGGACTTTTGCAATGATCATCTGTATTTTTTATAATGTTGAATGATGATTGTAATAGTCTTTTGCTTGAATATAATATAACGTTAAAAGAAAAGTTTTTGGCTGAGGGTCGGCATCATAAAAAATATTTATCTTTTCTTGAAAAATGCATAGGGTCGCACGGAAATACTAGGGGCGGTCGGATTCCCGGAAACAGGTATTATTTTATTTGGCCTAATGACAGAAACAAGGCATCTCCAGTTCTGTCGTTCTGTCATTTTGCTACCTGCTGTAGAGCAGCCTGGCCTCAGCTGAGGTGCAGTTCTCATAATTCCCCTTCCACAGCTCTTCTCCACATTGTTGTAGGCGATGTCTTCTCTGTTTTTGTATTGTCAATTTATACAATTTCATCGTTGTGATAGCTAGAACAGAGTGTCTTCTGTTAAGGTCATCTTTGTCTTTTAAATTAATAGCAAGCTTATTAGAAATAAGGACATGGGGAGCCATTCACTCTTCACTCTCTCCTACTACTATACATAGTCAGTGGCTGTGGTAGTATGAAAACATCGATCCATTATACTGCTGTAGACCCCTGCAGGGAGTCATAGCTCAATGACTGTGCTGTATACATTGCCTGCTTGGCACTACTAAAGTGCCAGATTAGGAAACACCTCTGGTCGCTGGAGTGAGAACCAGTTCATCACAGGTTATATATTTTACCTCCCTCTGTGGGATCCTTTCTTTCCTCTGACATAAACACAGGTGGAAGAAACCAACAGGTTTCAGTGTTTTCTGAAGGACACCAGGAAAATGGGGCACCTAAACAAAATTAGACACCTTCTAGCTCATTCGGTGACTTGTCCTTCATCATCTTTGGCCACTGTACAGTGTATACAGAGATCTGTTATCCTCATCCAGAATTCTACTATTTCAAACCACCATCCACCCACACCGATACATGTGTGAGACTTGCTATTTTGAGCAATCCAGAATAGCTCCCAAAACAACAGCCAATACCCACCAGCTTCGACTGATGGCTACATCACCCACAATGCTAGCCTGTCCTGATATATCCACATAATTGCACATATATATATATATATGGCATCAGTGTGCATTTATCTGTTCCACTTGATGGGTGTCGCCACTGTATCAATTAACTTTCCCCACAATACCTGGTGGTGACCAGTATGACTGTGTTACCCACCACCCATGCATTATGAATTTGTGGATTTTACGAATGTATGCGACAATCTTTGTTGCCCAGGCAACTTTCATGGACAATTGCACTGTATTGCACATGTTGCATTGTGTGGAATTGGAAATGATGTTGCCACACATATATGCGTGGAGCGCAGTGGTGCAGTGGCTAGAGCTTCGGACTCTCAGCTGAGAGAACCCAGGTTCGAATCCTGTGCTGTGGTGTTGAACCTCAGGCAAGTTCGTTCACTCTACGGTGCTCCAGTTCACTCAACTGTATGAATGAGTACCTGGCTATAGACAGAGGTGATTATTTGTGTACGCATAGTCTTCTTGCATTCATTGCAGGCTTTTTGCAGTATGGCTGAATGCTTTCCAGAGAAGTCAAGATGGTGTTCGATTGAACAGGTCTGCCAGGGAGTAAAGTGCTTTGAGCAGTCCTGAGGACTGGATACTGTGCCATATAACAACTTACCTTTACTTTTTTATTTTTTACTTACATGAACATTCTCAGACTGTCTCATACGGGAGCTGCTAAGTCTAAATAAGTTACAAGAAGACATTTATTAAAGTCCTTGAGCAGTAAAAAGTACTGTCTGAGAGTTATGATAGTGCGAGAGATTGGAGAGGCGCCAATTGTTTTTTATGTTTGTTTATGGCATTGGTGCTGCTGACTGAGCACTAGCTCTATCTTCTAGTCTCGTGTGAGTCTTGCATGAGGAGCCTCTGGTCACTAATATTTATCTAGATATCTGTGACCAGGTATTAGTGTTACTCCTGGGATTCTGGTGTCCAATACATTGATTTCTAATGCCTTTTCTATTAAAATGCGCTGTTAGATCGGGGTGTGACATTGAGCTGGTAATCGACAGTGATCCTTTATGTTTGGATTCATGAACCCAGTGTAACTAGGTACTATGTAGATTACCTGGTGAATGGTTCATAAAGAGCTTCACAGCTCAACTGATATTCGCACTCACCATTGCTTGAATGTTCTCATACTTGTCAAATAAATTTTTGAGTTTGATTTGAAAAAAGAAAACTGCTGCATTTAGTTTGGTGCAGCTGGCAAGCTTCCTTTTGGGGCATCCTTGCATAAAGATATGTCACAGACACATTTCTCTGTAAGCCGACCAATAAAATAATTGGGTTTCAAAGCAAATTAGGTGGCTTTTTAACATCAGTTCAGATATTTGCGGTCTACACATGTATGTAGAGATTAATCTCAACAGCATTTCTTTACAGCGCATCATTTAGATGCAGCAACAAAGTCAATTCTTTCAACCAATTAAAGAAGTGTACGCACTTTTTTATTGAACACACCCACAGCAAATGGTAGTTTAACTATTTACGCATTAGCAGCATTACACATTGGGACATCAAAGAACCAGATTTGTGATGGGCTAAACCAGCGATGAAGAAGTCGCTTTAAAATAACTACACAGCTAGCAAAATAACATTTTTCTATTTTTTCTAAACTACAAAAATATGTTTCTTTTAAACTATGTTTTCATTCAAAGTAAAAAGGTAAGTTCTCGTATAGCGCAGTATCCAGTCCTCAGGACAGTGGAAGAAATGGTTCATAAACAGCTTCACAGCTCAACTGATATTCGCACTCACCATTGCTTGAATGTTCTCATACTTGTCAAATTAATTTTTGAGTTTGATTTGAAAAAAGAAAACTGCTGCATTTAGTTTGGTGCAGCTGGCAAGCTTCCTTTTGGGGCATCCTTGCATAAAGATATGTCACAGACACATTTCTCTGTAAGCCGACCAATAAAATAATTGGGTTTCAAAGCAAATTAGGTGGCTTTTTAACATCAGTTCAGATATTTGCGGTCTACACATGTATGTAGAGATTAATCTCAACAGCATTTCTTTACAGCGCATCATTTAGATGCAGCAACAAAGTCAATTCTTTCAACCAATTAAAGAAGTGTACGCACTTTTTTATTGAACACACCCACAGCAAATGGTAGTTTAACTATTTACGCATTAGCAGCATTACACATTGAGACATCAAAGAACCAGATTTGTGATGGGCTAAACCAGAGATGAAGAAGTCGCTTTAAAATAACTACACATCTAGCAAAGTAACATTTTTCTATTTTTTTTAAACTACAAAAATATGTTTCTTTTAAACTGTTTTCATTCAAAGTAAAAAGGTAAGTTCTCGTATAGCGCAGTATCCAGTCCTCAGGACAGTGGAAGAAAAGTAATCTTACACTTTAATGATTTCTTTGATATATATATATATATGTATATTTATGTTAAGATGACAAAGATTGGGAGGGGCCTTAAATACAAAACAGAATGATACCCATTGACTGCATATATCTACCATTGCAAAGGATTCTGGGTAGACTGTATCTTGCCAAAAGAATTGACCACTAAATTAGCATTGATGGATGAATCGTATTGGAAATGTTTATTTTGAATAATCCTGTTGGTTCAATGCCAAATGAGATGATCCCCCCAGTAAAATGCAGTGATTCATTGAGTTTTTATTCAAATCGTGACATTTATATTATATTTATTCCATGAAATATTTAGCGAAACATTCCGTTTTTTTGCGAATTCCAAGAAGACTTGTGGTTAAACTTACAGCCTCACTGGTGAATCGGTGGTGATGGAGAAAAGATGTGACACCTGGTGGCATTTCTCCAGGGATGAATGTGATGGTAAATTGTTGGCCAAGTATAATATATCTGGTTACATCTGTCTCATCAGTCTCAAGCTCTAACAAATGAAAACCTACATGCACCTAAAGCCCTATAAATTAATTATCTATCAAGATTAACCCATTTCATATGGTGCTTTCATACCAACAAATGAAGACCTACTTGCGCCTAAATCCCTATAAATTAGTTATCTAGCTTAGCCCACTTCATGTGGTGCTTTCACACCAACAAATCCTTCTTATCTATTATAACAGGATAAACTCCTACTAGATTTGTTGGTATGGAATGGGTTAAATTATTCACTTTGAAGTCCTTAACCCTAGGTACATCTAGAGTTTTGAGGTAATTGAGGAGCAATGGTTCATTGACAGTTTCCATTTTCTACCTGTATAAAACAGTAAGAAAATTGTTTTGTGTAGGCACTAACAAGGTATTAAGATTTGACGAGATTCCTAGAACAAAACCCCAGATTTATGGCAAGTGGACAAGTAAACTTTTGGTTTAAATAAAGAGTTCAGTATTTTTGTATGACGTGCCAACTGCCCTTCTGAATTTTGTTCAGTAGTATTCAACATATTCATCCTAATACCTCTTTATAGAAGACATCATTTACTTATTTTGTCCTCCAGCAGTGGTTTACCAAATCTGTTCTTTTTGCAAGTCTCACATAAAGCATGCAGCCTAAAGATATCGACACACACACATTATCATTGCCATGTGGTTGTGATATAATATCTTGCTGCTGCATTCAACAGTGCAGTAATTGAGTAGCAACTTCTAGGAAGGTGCCATATGTGTGATATTCTGGTGACATTACAAACTGGCACACTCAGTGGCATGTGTAGAATTTGAAAGTGCACTTCAAAGCCATTTATCGTGTGTTAGATGTTATGGTGATGACGTATACCTGGATATGCCACAAGATCATACAAAAATGTGATTGCAAAATTAGAAACAGCTCTTTAGCACCAACATTTTCAGGAAGCTGTGCTCAAACAAGTGTTCACACAAGATAGAATGAATGAATGAATGCACGTTGTGTTAATTGTTTTTTTACAACAGTTGAGATCCTTGCTCCCTGGTTTATATTTACAGAGTAAATGAATGCAAGTTGTGTTAATTGTTTTTTACAACAGTTGAGATCCTTGCTCCCTGGTTTATATTTACAGAGTAAATGAATGCACGTTGTGTTAATTGTTTTTACAACAGTTGAGATCCTTGCTCCCTGGTTTATATTTACAGAGTAAATGAATGCACGTTGTGTTAATTGTTTTTTACAACAGTTGAGATCCTTGCTCCCTGGTTTATATTTACAGAGTAAATTAATGCACGTTGTGTTAATTGTTTTTTGTTACATCTTATATTAATAAAATATATTGTTGTTATTATTACTACTACAAGCTATTATAATTCTATTCTCACTAAATAATATTATGTCTTTCAGAATACTCATGGCTAAGGAAAATAACATGTTAAGTTAATATTATGTCATCGTGATAATTTGTTTTCAAAACATTCAATTACACATCTAGATAAAAGATGAATTGGCCTCTTAATAAGCCATTATTAGCTTCCTCCTTCCCTTGCCATCTGAAGTTTATCCTGATCAATGTTGTTAAGTGTTGTTTAAACAAAATCCTATTAAAACCAGTACTTTAAATGGTGTGCTAATCATTGTCCACTGTCCAGGACAGTGGTCATTTATCCATGCTTCTAATTCGCTCTGTTTTAAATAATTACTAATAAAATACCTGTGTTCTTACATCAATCTTGATCACAACAAAAGATACAAAGGAAATTATATAAAATGAGGTATCAATTTGTAGATGACTGATGACGGTAGAATGAAGGCATTTGTTGTGTTCTGCAAAACTTGTCTTGACCTACTGCAAACAACTCTAGAAATGTTAAAAACACATTCTTGAACTGTTTTGAAGGCTCGGTTTTAGCAGTGTTTAGTAACCGGAATTTGTCCATCCTTCCAGACTGCCTCTTCAAGATATGTCCAATGAACAGATACTCAGCACAGAAACAGTTCTGGAACGCAATGCGGCAGAATGCTACTAGCATCACCGACGCTGTTCTCCTCAAAAGATTGCAGGTGAGTGATAAGTAATAGATGTTTATGGTGCCTAAATCATGAAAAACCTGAGCTGAGAGGTCCAGGAAACCTGAATCATCAAGCATGAAATCACAAACAAGAGCATGCAAAAGATCAGTGGTTTTCCGAGAGAGAGAGAGAGAGAGAGGGGGGAGAGCGAGAGGGAGAGCGAGAGAGTAAGAAAGAGGGACTGCTGCAGTGGTTGCATTACATCAGAATATTGCACAATAACTCATTCAGACGCTCGTTTCGACCCAAAAGCTATTCTTGTAAACATGCTCTGAGTGCATGGAAAGATCAGTGGTTTTCCGAGAGAGAGAGAGAGAGAGAGAGAGAGAGAGAGAGAGGGGGAGAGCGAGAGGGAGAGCGAGAGAGTAAGAAAGAGGTTAATGTTGCTAAATGTTGCAACACAGTTGATCAGTCTGATCAGCTTGTTTGATTGCATTACTTGTGTGTGCATGCCTGCATTTTTATTAAGGCCACTGGTATTACTTTCGGCCTCACCCTTAGCCTGTACGGTAGAAGTGTCATGTGCCAACATAAACACACAGCTACACTTTGTGGTTGCAGTTTGCACTTCAGTGATGAGATTGCCAGAGGAGATGGATCGATCAGTAAAGCCTCATTTTAAGCCTGTTGTATAGAAGTTAATGCTAGCAAAACCTAACAGGTTTTGTATCACGTTTATCTCTGGCAGCTTTCTGTTTACTCATCTACATATAAAGTAGCCGTTCAGTGTTAGTTTGAATGTACCGGATTACCCCTTATTTGTCATGGTTAGTTTAGCACATGTATTAGTATGATTTCAATGTATGATTCTGTTTTTCGCAAGAACGTATAATATATGATGATGCACGCACGCACGCACGCACGCACGCACGCACGCACGCACGCACACACACACACACACACACAACCACAGTGCTCAGTTCCCCATCAACTTTCTTGTACCAAAATCCAATTATCTGTGTAAGATTCTAGTCACCCAATTATATGCACATAAGCCACCAGAGCCCACCACTCAAGTGTGGCACATTGACAGGTAAGCCAGAGCAGGACACAGGGTCTGACAGGTGAATGTGGTTACATATGTGCCTGACTGCTCTACTAATACAAATGTCGGTGCAAATTCTTTTAAGATCCTTGTTGAACACGTAGAACAGATTCAAAATTTGTTATCTGGATATATCACTCAGTGAATCAATTATTAAAAGTTTAATTGTTGTAAGTGCAATATCCTTGTACCCAGAAAACGAACTTTGATCAAATTCCATTAAAGGAAATGAAAACAAGGCAATAGCTAAAATCCGTTTTTCACATGTACACAAAAAGAAAAATACATTTGTAGCATAAATTCAATTTTAAACCTGTCTGTGTGGCGATTCCTGTGGAAAATAAAAATTTAATGAGCTAGGCAACCACGTGGTATTGTGATGTCAAATATGACCCACACTCGCATCAGGCCAACCCTTTCCATGCACTCAGAGCATGTTTACAAGAATAGCTTTTGGGTCGAAACGAGCGTCTGAATGAGTTATTGTGCAATATTCTGATGTAATGCAACCACTGGTCATCATAGAGGAACAAGCAGTTATCTTACGGTTCCACATGAATCCAATTTTATTCAAAACAACGAATGCGAATGGGCCTACAAGTCGACTAGGTTTCGCCGAGCTTGGGCTGGTTTTCAGAATAATTATATCGAATGCAACCAACGGGAGATAATTTACACCAATATACATACATAGCAAACATATATTTTTTATCCAGCTACAGAAAGTAATATGTATAATCTCATAATATCACCAGAATATCGATATATGAAGGAGTTGTACAAGTTATCATAACAACTTAAATCAGTCAGTGAGTTTCCATTGGTCCCCCTAGCTCAGTTGGTAAGCGCGTTGGTTTCTTGTCAATTATTTTACAATCGGGCGACGCCGGTTGAATCCTGACACCAAACCATTGATTTTCTTTACACTTTTTGTTGTTTATGTTTTCACGAAATAATACAAAACCAAATAATTTTGTATACTATAATGCACTGTTTGTAAAAAAAAAAAATATTTTTGTAGTAATTATTTATTCGCCACAAAATGAAAATATGGTAATTATATAAATTATAACAATGTTTCAAAATGTTATTTATCCAGACAGATCACAATTTGTTTTCACATATATAATTACAATATATTACTGTACAATATATATAAAATTAATAAATTATATATCAATTACATTATATTTGTTTGAATAAATAAAATTTAGAAACATCGTTATATATGATTACCATATTTTCATTTTTGTGGTGAACAAATAATTACTACAAAAGTAAAAAAATATTTATAAACAGTGCATTATAATATACAAAATGATTTGGTTTATATCATTACGTGAAAACATAAACAAAAAAAGTGTAAAGAAAATCAATGGTTTGGTGTCAGGATTGAACCGGCGTCGCCCGATTGTAAAATAAATGACAAGAAACCAACGCGTTTACCAACTGAGCTAGCGGGACCAACAGAAATTCAATGACTGATTTAAGTTGTTATAATAAATTGTACACGACTCCTTCAAATATTGATATTCTTGCGATATTATGAGATTATACACATTACTTTCTGTAGCTGGATACAATATATGTTTGCTATATATGTTTATTAGTGTAGATTATCTCCCGTTGGTTGTTTCGATATAATTATTCTGAAAACGAGCCCAAGCTCGGCAAAACCTAGTCGACTTGTAGGCCCATTCGCATTCATTGTTTTGAATAAAATTGGATTCATGTGGAACCGTAAGATAACTGCTTGTTCCTCTATGATGACCAGTGTTTGTATTACATCAGAATATCGCAAAATAACTCATTTTTACACTCATTTCGACCCGAAAGCTATCCTTGTAAACATGCTCTGAATGCATGTACTTATGGCAGTGTCCACCAGCACTGTGCTACAGTACAAACACATGCTGTAGATGCCTTGGTTTTAGATGGAATAATCATTTAATGACTAGTATTCAAATCATAACAGCTACACAGAAAAAGTAACAATTATGTCAAATTATTGTTTTGTTTATGTTGGCAAATGTTTTTATGTCGATGGCATAATAGAAAATAAGGTTGCATTTGATTGATGAAGTCAACGTGGCCAGGTCAAGTACTTACTACTGCCCTGTTTTAACTTATTATTTTCAAAGGTTTCTCATTTGATAGAACACAGAATATTACATAATTTTAAAGGGAATTTCTACTACTTTCACAACATGTATGAGAATAACATTATCATTGTGACAATAATGAATTTCTGGCATGAGATTTTTGCTATGATGAATACTGTGAAACGTTACCAATAAACCTTGCATTCTCACTAACATGGCTGGTATGGAAAAACATCTGTAAAACATTATGTAGATCTACCTACATCTTTCTCACACTCCCACCTCTAGCCCAGCTGGTCAGCCCAGCTCTAGCAACAATTAAACCTATTCCTGGGTGGCAGCCTTGAGCTCTGCAAGGACACCTTTGATGTATTGCCATTTAATAGGTAACTAATTGGCCTCCCACATGTAGAAATCTGTTACTTTCACAGCTCTGCATCCAGGACATTCCTAGGCAAGATTCACTGTGCCATTTCACCTTCTACGCAGCATAGATTTTCCAGAAATCGCCGTCAGTTCCGTTATCCAGGTCCTGGTTTCATTTCCTAGAAACGTGTGTAAACATTTGCAGGTGTGCTGTCATTTCTAATCTGAAGATTGGCGCATTATCACGAGATACACGTAGGAGGATTTTCATCTTTCTTAAGTGGAAGCTCTATGTTTCGGCAGTAGTTACCTGCGAGAACTGCGGCAACTGTTTTCTGACACCCTGTGATCAAATATATCTGTCTGTGCCAGGAGCCCAAGTGTATGTAAGCATTAGTTGCGCGGGTGACTGAGACAACCCACCTGGACTCTATCAGGGTCTCTTACTGGTGCAACCCACGGTACTGGATACTGCTGTTTATTAGTTACGTAACAAGAGTAGAATCATTTTACAAATATACATGTCCTGAATCCTGAGCAACATTCTGCTAGAATTAGAGGTTTTTAGCATCTTACATTTTGTGTTTGTCTCAGTCCCATAAGCTGTCTTGAAATTCATGTCAAAGGAAATATCAGACTAACGGAAATGGAACATTTAACAAATTAAATTTCATTCTTATTTGACAGAAATTCTATAATACAGTAACTGTTGCTTCATGGGATGTGTTGGGACTTGCCCAAAAATTGTTCTAAATATCTGAAACAGTGGTGCAGACCAAAACAGGGATTTCAATGTTTCTTATGTTGTGATAGACTATTGTAATTTTGTTTTTTGTAGTAAAAGACCTGCCACTTTTTATCAATGTCATTAGAGGTGGTTGCATAATTGTGCCATGGCCCAAATGTAATTAAATGCATTATGTACAGGGGGGTGATTTGTTTGTCAATTTTTTTCAACACGTATCATCGGGGAAATAAATTGCTACAATGGTTCCACCTATATAATCTGTGTGAAGTGGAGGGAGGGGGGGAACAAATGTTAAATGCATAACGTTTTTCGGGGACTGAATTTATGAAACCATCCTTCGTACTGAACAGCTTCTCTGATGTTCAGTTTTCTTCTCACAGCAGCAATGTATTAATACCAAACTTGTATCTAACTAGTCTCAACTAGGTGTACGTATTAGCTCTACACAAAGACCCAATGTCGATCTGACCAGGCATTTGAACGTTTAGCATCTGTGTTACTTTGTAATCAACACTAAACGTACCAAAGTAACGATAACAAAAGCAGACATATTACCTATACTGTGGTTTTAAACAAACATACATGCTTTCCCAGCCTTTGAACATTTTAGAACCTGCAATAGATATATGTTGTAATTTAAAATGATTACCTTATCAGTGTAATAGAGAAACCTGGGTTTCACTGGTAAAATAAGTAGGCCTCATTTAGGATACTGCCTACAGATACATTATGGTAAGAAGAACAGCTAAACCAGTTGGAGGAAGGACAAGAAAGCAACTCAATATATCCCAAACTGAAAGATCTTAATCACATGACAAATGCAAAAAGGTAGGTTGACAACACTAGTTAGTATGGTTTTAAGAGGAGACTACTGTTAAGTATTGCACTTTAGGATATACTCATTGTCGCATTGATGAATTACAGCAATAAATTCAACCAAATCAAAATGTAACTTGCTATGTGTCCTCTGCAATTTATTGTTTTGAAGTTTGAAGGCAGTATTAAATTGTGTCTGTAAGTATCCTCTCGGTTGATAGGAGGATGGAAGCAGCCCTTAGAAACATACCAGATGATGCTGCATCAGTACTCACCAGTGATGCCTGAGATAAATAGCTACTAGTGCCATTGGAAACATTCCTGTGGTGTGACTAATGATTGCTGGTGTCATTTGTTATGACAGGGTGATGCAGTGGAGGCCAATTAGTGGATTATTTCTGTGATGCATTGACTGATCTAATAATGAATGCCTCAAGTGTCATGTAAGTGCTATTTTGAAGAGCTCTAAACCCACTTCAAACTATCCTAAATAGCTGGTTTCATATCTTTTGAATAGGTATGAAAATATTGATACAAGCATTTGTTGACAAAACATGTTGGATACTCGTAAAGTCAAAGGATTCCTTGTCCACTAACGTATATCTGTATAAATGTTTGGATGTGTACCTGTGAAGTTAGGTGTGTGAGTGGGATCTGCCTGTGGGTGAGAGGGGAACTGTATTGGCTGGGTAGGCATATATATATGCAGGGTCACCAGCAACTCATTGTTTGCATACATGCATTAACAAATCTGTAGCTTTGCCGCAGGTTCCTGCTTTGTGGGAACATACATGATTTTCGGTGCATGTGTATCGGAGTGTGACGTGGTGTTCTGATAAGCTTTGAAACACAATATTTACAGTTGGTTTGGTGGACTCACAGGCATAGTAGATGTATTGTACACTGTACATAGAAAACAAAGGTAGTTTAAGTGTTACAGACGATGATAAATGAAATTAAATTATGTCTCGTATTACCTGCAGCACTTATTGGCAGTTTTGTTGAATATACAAAGTATAATTGTTTTTATTGTAAAATCGTTGATATGACATGTTATAAAAATATTGTACTACATTCTGACATCTCAACCACACATATGCATTCAAATGAACCACATTTAAAAAATATATTTTTACATTAGTCCGTTTAAATTGTTCATGCCATATTGGCTCAGATATCATATTTACAGTGCCTATAGCGTGTGCATGTGATACTGGTACACCCGTCATGTGATTCCACAAACATCTCACCTTGATTAACTTTATTCAAACATATTGGTAATTCTTGACAGCTGTTTGTGGTGTACTCATCTGCTAAGTTAACTAAGCAAATGACCGTTGTGATTATTCTATATGTTTGATAAATTGTGAAATGATTCTAAGACAAGATAAGACAAATGAAAGATTTTATTTTAAAAGCGGCTTCCAACATTCGTCACTGTTGTCAGTGAGTGAACAATCATATCCATCCCACGAGAAAATTCTTGGTATTTTGTTTGTGTGATCGAGAGATAGGAATATTATTTTAATCCTCATCTTGTGTACAGTTGTCTTTTAAACAGCCCTGTATTCAGGGCTAACACAGGTGCTTTATGTTTGTGTGTTTGCAAATATGATCAGTATAAATCCAAGACGGGTTGAACACTTTCTCCATCTTCTGTTTTCGTTGGCATAGATAGATGATAATGCATGGCTTTTAGTGTACCATAATATGGCAGACTCCTGAGAGACTTAACAACTGTTGTCTGCTGAATTTTGGCAATGCGATAACATAATGAAATGATGCGATAGAGTGATGGCATTACTCCATCCATACTCCATAGCTTTGCTCCATCGCATTATGTCATCACTCCATCACATCGCAACATCACTCACCAAATTCAGCACACAACATTGACGTCCCTTCTAAGCCATCATAGTAAATAAATGTAAGCTTTATTTCATGATGGTGACTATGTCACTATATTTTTATAGCTTTAGATAAACTATACAATTCACAATTATATATTACACAAATTAAAATAACTAATAATAAGTAAAATATCATTACAATTAAAAATAATTCTAAAAACAATCATAGAAAAATATGAATCGATTTATACATTCTAGATAGAAAGATGATAATATAAATAAATAAAAATGTACTCATTAAAACAATTTACCAGTAAAATATCAACAATTATGCAGACATATCAACTTTAAAATGTTCACAATTGTAAATTTCCTAACATGTTTTAAAAACGTGTTTTGAAGCAGTCATGTTTAGTTACGCTTGATGTTGGATGAGTCCGTGTCTATGAGGCCAGTTGTACCCAATTCATTTGACTGGTCAAGAGGCTAGCACAAACCATAGGTCCACCTTGCACTAATGACATTACTGTCCATTGTAATGGCTTGTGTGCCTTTGATTCCTTATTGATCTGTATGTGCCCACTCTGCTTGATGCCTTTGCCTAGTCACTGCAAGCAACTGGCCTAAATCTGTGTAATTGCTTAGAATTTTAAATAACTGGTTGGTGATTGCTCAGTGATTCCACAATGCTTGTAAGACTCTTTCTTGGGCATAGATCGCAAGTAAATGTTGACGATTATGTTTTGTTTTACCTAAATACAGGCAGAGTTAGCCAAGATAATTGGCAAAAGGTTATTCAATGCACTAATTATTATATCCGCATTCTGTGAAAGTGCAATAAAAATCCTGCACCTGTATCAAATTTAGAATTAAATATTTTATAAACGTAATTACTGTCAACATACTTCCCATCCATTGATGCTTGTGATACGTATTGTGAATCATTTGGTAGGACAGAAAGACAAACAAGTGTCCTAGATGAGGCTCACAATGTCAAGCATTGAAACTATCATCATGCAACAACAACTGGGATGGGCTGGCCATGAACTGTGCATGTCAGATATGAAATTACCCAAGGTTTTTACTCAGAGCTGCATGAGTCTGAACTGGCAGTCGGATAAGGAAGTGTGCTTTATTTAGCAAGAGATTGGGCTGTTTGAGACTAGTGTTTTTGGGGTCAGGCCAAGCCTTGCATGAGCAAGTTGGTCAAGGGACCATTTCACCAAGATAAACAGCTCATTAGAAATATTTTCATTAAACCCAATCTGTTGTTAGATTTAAGGTTTTACAAAATTAAAAACAAGCTGCTGTATCATCGATGATATTATTTTCATGATACACAGACGAAAGTGTCCCATGGCACATCCTGGTGTTGACAGTTTGGTATATATGTACAAGATCACCGAGGAGCAAAATCGAATATAAAGAGCAAAATCGGGCTCGTGAACGGATAAGAATGTTAGTGAAATGGTCGACTGTAGAGCTTTGCAAAAGGTCTGCCACATAATAACATGTAATAAGATTGCATGTGTCACTACATTCACAAGTTGCCTCTAATAACACAGTTACTCAGACAAGGCCACGTGTGATTGGAACATGCATCAAAGCAAATTCAACATTGTTAACTCAATAAGTACCATCAGAGCAAGTTATTAACTTAAGACATTTTATTGATCATTGTCGCACAGGAAATTTGACCTTATCAAATATTAGAATAGATGTTCAGGTGTATGTCTTCTGAGAATCCTGTATCAAATAATAGTGGTGAATTCGGTGAAAAATTAAACTTTCTAAAGTTTCTTTATTACATTCTTTGGCTATTGCATGGGTTTTTAGTCTACTTATACGCAAAAGTGATTTAGTGATATTTTCATTGGCATTTAACTAATTTATAATTTAACATGGTGAAACATATGTGCTCATGAGTGCTCTTATGGGGACATTTGATGTAGAATGTATCAAATTTAACAAGTTAGTTCTGTCTGAGAAGACATGTGTAGCATTCTGATCAGTGGTTGGTAATTGCATGAAGTTCTGTCATTGCGGTTCTTGTGTTCTTATGGCTGGATTTAGGCCACAAGTACGGAAAGCACACAAAACCTACAAACTTGTCTTTTTGAACTTTGTACAACTCAAAGGCCCTTTTTAGGGTTAAAATAACTGGGTACAAATATTTAACAGAAATAAGTATTAAGTTAATTTCATTATCATAACTGATCAACTGCTAAAACAATGGTGCATTGCCCTTTATATAGATCTATGTATTTTAAGATGTTTTAAAGCATCTGCGAGGCAGAGACAGTCTGGTAAGTCGTTCCTCCAAGCTAACTGTACCACTGTAGATCAGCCTCGCAATCAGCACACCTTGCAAAACTCAGCGGGTTCTTTTTGCCTCTGTTTCCGGTACTCTTTCCACACTGGAGGCAAGCAGGAGCAGATATGATATGATATGGGCGCACAGGATAATGGCTCAACTCCTTAATAAATGCTAGCAAACAAACAGTCACGAGTTAGAAAAACCACTGCCCAGGGGATTTTAAATGCCATGGTTTTAGCCACCACTTACTCGGTGCAGTCACACCCAGGTCTACCAGGTGTACTGACTACATAGCATTTTCTGTTAACCCATTTAAATCACATTTAGATAAAGCACCTGCTGGCAAGGTTATAATTTCTTTACTGTCTTGTAACTGTTTCAGATGATCATTATAAATAGCTTATTAATAGTATTCTTGAGCTTATTTGCACCGCAGGTGACTTAGCTATGTGTGTCTACAACAGGTTACACATTACCCCCTGTGTGGGATCTCCTGGTAGATCTAGGTACCAGGTAGAAGGGACCTATGGCTTACCAGGTGTGACACATAACACAAGTCTCTCAAAACATCAAACACAACAGTTCAAAAGCATTCGTTTTTCACACATACATCTTATGCTGAAGTTGTCATTGCAGCTGAACTACCAATGCTGACAGAAAGTACTTTAGGTAGCACTTTGTTCCTGGACATCAACACCCTGACTAAAAGCTGTAACATCTTCTGTCTCACCTCCACCTGCACACTATGACTAAGGGATCTTCTCATATATATATATATGCAAAGTCCAAAAAAGTAATACATTTTGTATTGGCCCAAACCACCATCAATACATTGTGGGACAAGTTTCTTCAATTTTTTGTAAGTTTGCTTATTCATCCACCTAACATCAGCAATCATGGACCATAGCAGAGATTAGCAATCAGTGGACCAGGGCAGAGATTAGCAATCATGGACCAGGGCAGAGATTAGCAATCAATGGACCAGGGCAGAGATTAGCAATCATGGACCAGGGCAGCACCTCAGAGGAGATGTACTTACACATTAATGAATGACCCAAAGGTAGTATATATTAACGTATAGATGACACTACCACAGTAGTATCGCAGCAGTAGTACAGCTTTTGTGGTACTATCACTATAGTAAACTATCTCCAGTAGCCAGCCCTACACTATACTTCCTTGTAACAAGGCGAGCAATGATGCCACTGAACCATGGATCCTCTGCACAGGCAGTAATGGCAGTATTTCATCCTCCAATGACAAAGGTTTTTGTTGTATAATTCATACATGAAACAGACTTATGGACCATTGTTGGTTCCCAAAGTTTTCGCGTGTCGTTACCAAGGCAATGACATGCCTCAACACCACATAATAATTATCATGCAACAAGTGCTAATTTAATGCAATTATCAGTGCGACAAGCTGCCAGTGAAAATTATTGTAGCAAACAGTTCTACTATAAGAACCAGGGGCCGGTTTCATGAAGCGTTCTTAAAGTTACGCAATTACTCGGCGTCAAGTTTTTGCGTAAACTCCAGTGTTCATTTAGAAATATAAAAAAATCACGTCATTTACTAAGACAATCATCTTGGCATTAAGTATGTTCTTAGCTGCTTCATGAAACCGGCCCCAAAATCTTGAATTTGCTGCAGAAACTGTGTAGGCAGTATGGAATTCTGGGAATTGTTTGGAGTTATGAGAGGTGTGAACTAGAGGGCCTATGGGTGCGACACTGATGTCGGAACACTCTGACTATTAGACAGTGCTATATATCATTCTGTTATCACCCAGCATGTTGCCACACTACCACACACCCACTTTATTGTTGCAGCAACGTTACTGCATTTCTGGCATTGCATGTATCGTAGCTTTACAGGTGTCTCGTAATGTTATGGTGTCGCGTATAGTATGTCAGGGCATGATCTTTTTTGGTTTTCATGTGTGGGGTTGATGCAAATTGGCCTTCTGCTGAAGGAAAGATGGTTAATGGTGCATACAGTAAACAGCCAATAGAGGACTAATTAATGTCACAAGCATTTCTCAAGAAATCTGTCACAGAAGCTGTGAGGGTTTGCTGTATTGATGGACATTTCGTATACAGGTGCATTTGATTCATGTAGTTGCATAGAGATCTTTAATATTATTAATATTTCAGCTGTTTGAAAACCTGGAGCATAACGAACAAAGGAAGACACTTTCTGGCCCCTCACATGCAGACAGTCGAAAGAAACTCCCTGTCCCATAATGAAATAAGTGACACTGTAAATGTCTATGTACTCCACAGACTCACAACCTGTGAGAGGGCCTACACCACTTGAGCAGTCACCCAGTGTAAATGTCCTATCAAAACCATGAAAGGGATGTGCTCAATGCAAGACAACCACTACTGGCCGAAGCCATCCTTCACAATGTTATGTCAGTGTCATATGGAATATGGACCCGGTGATATTTGGACCTGCAGGTCCAAATATCATATGAAATTTGGACCGCCCTCCCAAATATCAAGAAACATGTACAAAGTCAAGGATTTCATAGTGAAATATATCATATAGTAATCTATATTCCAAGGATTTCATTGTAGGCTGCCTTTTGAGCTATAGTTTTTTATTTTTTACTTTTTTTCTAATGTAAATCCTAGGTACACATATCGTATGAAATTTGGACCCGCAGGACAGTCTTATTATGATACTTGGACCCTTTCTATAATGATTTCTTATTCACTAATCTAACAGGTGGGGGTCCATATTTCGCAACAATATTTGGATCGGTGGGTCCAAATCCAAATGTGTACACATTTGGGCACACACTAATCTCATTGGTGGGGTCCATATTTCGCTATGATATTTGGACCTGTGGTTCCAAGTCCAACTATATTAAACTTTTTAAAAGTGGGTATACATTTGTGCACTCACTAATCTCATTTGGAGGTCCATATTTTGCAATGATAATTGGACTGGTGGGTTTAAATCCAAATATATTAAACTTTTAAAAATAAGAACAAAACATGAATGTTAAGAACAAAAGATGAAATGTATAATTGTATACTCCTTAAGTGGAGAATTTTTATCAATTTTGCTCTTTGTAACCTTCTGATATAGGAAGTAATGTGCCATAGACACCTCGATATATAAACACAAACCTGCTATGAACTAGTAATAATATATCAGTGTCATATGGAATATGGACCCGGTGTTATTTGGACCCACACCGGAAGTAGAACCAGAAACAGAAGCAGATATTAGAATAAAAGGCATTTACTGTATTTAGTTCCATGTCACATCACCTTTACGTTATAATCCAGGTAGATGGTCCAACGTATTTATATTTTCGTGAATGCTTACGTGCATGCATGTGCGTGATTGTGTCATATAATTGACGTCACTGCCTCTTATGTTGCTATCGGTAAGGGTTTTTGCTTCTCTGGTTTCAATCTGGTTCATGACAACAATTAAATGTTGACTTGCCCAAATGCCCCGTTTATTACCATACACACCCACCTGTCAGGGTTAATGACAACATATACCAAGTTGAGAACATTGTTACTGTCCTTTACAGGGGGAGCCTGTCGTATATATCTCCATTAATGTGTACCGATGGCGGCAGTAGAATCAGGTTAACCTATGACACATACAATCGTTATGCCTCTGAAAAGTACTATTTAAGGAAACAGCAGAGGACAATTCCACTAGTGTTATTATGAGCTTATAAACCCAACTTTGCTCTTTATCATTTATTTTACACCTTAACAGTGATCTTGTGCACCGAAAACTGTCAGCACCAGGACACACCCACAGGACACTAGCTAGAGTGTCTTGAAATAGTCTCCTCTGTGATTCAGCTGCAGCTTTTTGCATTTAAAAAATGCTCCTTCAAATTTGACAACGGATTCTGTTTAACGGTGGATTTTCTTTATTAGCTCATCATCTTAGTGAGACGGTCACCTGGTGTGTCTCTCTTTTTTGTCATTACAGGTAATCGCTTGTATACACTGCACTCTTCAAAAACCAACATTGCAAGCTGTACAGTGTTGCTGGATTTTGCATTAGAGATATAATTAGAAGGTTTCACGAGTGACTGGGAGTTAAACACAACATATTTAATATTTTTGGAAGAAAAAAAACAGACTTGGGAAATATTTGTGTACAGTGCCAGTGACAATTGTTCACAGTGCTAGTGGCAAATGTTCACAGTGCTCATGATTTTTTATGTTTGATAATATAAGTATGTCACTCAAAAACAACATCTGTAACAATTAATTTGCAGTACCAGTTAAGGTAGCTGCACCGGCTATGATGTCAGTTGATTTCTTTATTTTTTTCTTCAAAGAACATTAGTAGGTGTCAGTGTGAACATGTGTACTATTAAAAAAACCAAGGCATTATCACCATATGTCACCAATCAGTCCTTTAAAAACTAGTATTTTTAGTGTGTCTGTGGAAAGTCCCTTCAGATTCTTGGAAACTGACGATGTTTCTATAGTGACGATCACGTGTGCATCAGCCCAGTTCAAACATAAATTCACTGGTTATTCTCATGCCACTATGCTGTTGTATTATAATTACCTAAATGCATCACGCTGTCAAATCACCAAATACTGGTGGTAGTTTTGTTTATTCTCCGATAATGCCCGACCTCAGCCGCCATTTGCAATGACACGTGACTGACCCCAGCGTGCGTCAATCAATCTTGTCTGCCACAACAAGTTCAACACATGGCCCTTCGTAACACAATATCATGAGACAACTTGGAAAACCTTGGGGGGAAAACTCAGTAATAGAAGTGTCTGTCAAATTGTGTTGAAATAAGTCACATGCCAGTAAAAAAGTCACATTTCTAAACAAAAAACAAGCATCTGGTGACAGTTGTATTATTGGTAATAACCAGGAAGTATTACTTAATGTAACTTTTTATAGAAACTACAATACTTACAAAGCCATAACTTGGCATAAGAACTTGACTTGTATTTACCCAAAATTGGGATGGTTTTATGTTTGGTGAAGGGGTCGTGCCAAAAATGCAATACAGATTTTTGCTGTCTTTCAACATTGTAGCAAAATGTTTATGAAGCTGTATCAAACTTAATATGCATTTGTTAAAAAAAACCCGTGTGAATGTCAATAACATGTTTGTACCATACAATTACATGTTTGTACCATACAAATTTTTCTTTTGGGGAGTTTCTCAAAATGAAATAAAAGCCATTTTAAGGTGATTTTTGACATATTTTTAAAGTGTCTTTAAACACATTTAAATATCTCTAAACAACATAAAAAATCAATTCTTTTTGGTCTGGAGTATTGTTTAGTACCTTAGGCAAACTCTGAGAAAACATGGTTAGCTTATCTTCAAAACTTATATTAGGAGTGATTAATTCAAAAGAAGCATATAATAGCTGATGCAGGCAATTACACTATGCCTGAAATAATAACATGAATACGCTTAAGGTGGCTGCATCAGCTATTATATGCTTCTTTTGAATTAATCACTCCTAATATAAGTTACTAAAAATAATGCTTGCTGTTTATGTCAACAAAAACGGGTTGTTTCTAATTCTAGTACAGTCGAACCTCATTTTACGGTCACCTTAGTAATACAGCCACTTCGCAATTAAGGTCACCCTAGGATAGTCTGTAACAATAAAAATGGAAAAATAATCTTGCTAATATGGTCACCTAGCCATTCAGGTCACTTTTGCCTAGTCCTGAGCGTTACCTTATTAGGGAGGTTGCACTGTATTACTCTGAGGGTGACCTTATTAGGGAGGTTGCACTGCATTACTCTGGGGGTGACCTTATTAGGGAGGTTGCACTGTATTACTTTGAGGGTGACCTTATTAGTGAGGTTGCGCTGTATTATTCTGAGGGTGACCTTATTAGAGAGGTTGCACTGTACTGCTGAATAGTGTTGTTAGTACTGTATTATTAAAACATTTGGTCTATTGTGCACAGATAGGTGAACTAATCAGTTATTTTTTTGTGCACGTGCTCAATCTCTGTTGTTGCAATTTATGCATGTATTTTGCATTATATTTGCACCACTACAGGCTTTTTTATAAAGACAACTTTGTAGTGTAAATAGCTAAAAAAATGACTGATGGTATTTTTGTGCAGTGCCAATGTTTTGTGGAGCCCGTGGTGTCATTTGTGGAGCCCGTGGTGTCATTTGTGGAGCCTGTGGTGTCATTTGTGGAGCCCGTGGTGTCATTTGTGGAGCCCGTGGTGTCATTTGTTGTTCTTTGCTAATCAGAAGTATTTCATTCAAAAATAACATGTTTAACAATCTGTTGAAAAATATCAACAAATCAGCCATTCCTTTGCAAAGCTTGGACTATTACCACGTCTGGTGCTGTGTCACAGCAGTGTTTTTATCTGTTTGTGTGCAGGTGCTAGAGTAACCCGGACATTGTTTTGTGTCTTCTTTTGTTTTGAAGCTATTATAGATTGTGACGTCAATAGTTCCAAATTCAGCTGTCTGATCCATCCAAGATTGTTATCATGCTATTCACAGAAGATAACCTGAAGTGTGATTCTAAAGAAGGAAGTTACCTTACTACACTTGTATTTATGGCTTTTGTTGTCATCTTACAAAAGAGACGTTATCTGTTCTGATCACCTACTGTATGTTTGACAGAAATATATACATTTCTGTTGAAAGTCACAATCAGTTGGCATCGGTGAAACATGTGTCTTTTATTTGCTGGAGCATTGTTGCACATTTGGTACAAATTACATGACTAACACAATGCAGTCGGTACACATTGTAAACAAACCCAAAAATTGCAGGTTTGGTTATAGTGTTTTATAAGGTGAAGCAGCAGCATGTCCATGCATATTAACAGTACATGTATCCACAGAATAACATTATTTTGTGATGTGAGGGTGCTAATGCTATACAAGTTGCATATGAAGAGAATACTTGTGTCTTTGAGATGAAACACTGTTGCAAGATACTGCGTATTCATTCTTGTTAACACACCATGTACCGACGTAATAGTACTTACCAAACTTCATGACAGTTCATGTACCGTACAACTGGCGGTGCACTTTTGTAGTGCCAGAAACTTAAATATTTCGGCCACATGAAGAAGCACAATGGATAAAAATTGACAACCTGAAACAGACTGGGAGTGAGTCGTAGGAAGGGAAAGAGGCAGAATCAAGCCATAATGAAGACAAGAGAAGGATACCAACACAGATGTCTTCAGAACAGTTACAACGGCTGCCAGAACAACTGGAGAAACACATTTGTTTCAACAAGAGATTTGCACAGCAACATCCAGAACAGGATCTGTAAATTGAAGAAGAAATAGCACGTCTCAAATATAACTGATGTTGGCTTAAAACAATGTTGTTCAAGTTGTCTTGGTCATTTTAAACACAGCCAGTTCACGGTGCTTAGTAAGTGGCAGTCACAGATTGCTTCACAACGTCTCAAAAAAACGTGTAGCATTTACGATTTGTGAGACCATTGCTAAGGGAGCAACGTAATTGAGATGTTTTCCTCACAAAACTCAGCTGGTCAGAGAACAGTGTCAGCATTGTGCTTGTCTGGCGCAAAACCAAAAACCATGAATGTCTGATATGTTTATACTGATAAACATCCAGACATAAGCCACCTTTTGTACAGATACTACTACCAGGTATTCTGTCTGTAATTATGTCTTGTTCTTGTTCATTATTGCTAAAACCTGACATACATTTGACAAGTTTATTTACATACCGTATTTGGAAAGAAATGCTGCATTAAATCAACCAAATTCAATGGCTAAAGCATTGATGTAAAATAAAATAGTCATGCGGTCGACGTTGTGAGGAGATGTGCTGGAGGTTGCCTATTCTGAAATGTTTTTAGATATATTTTGCACAAAATAGATGTCCAAGATAAATCCTACTGCAAGTTTAATCTTGGCGATCTTGCGTGTGAGCATTTGCATGGATAGACTCATTTGGAGGCAACTGCCTAATGAATAGACATTGGCGTCATAAATATACAAGGAAACTTTGTTTGTGATAGAAGACACGGTTGTGAAGAATGGGTTGTGTCTTTTCACAAAAGGAGCAGCACTTTGAGGAGATGAATTTGCAAGAGCAGTTGATAAGGGCACATTAATTATTTAAACTAGACGGCCAGGAAGGACTCAGTGACATGTCTCGCAAGAAAGAGGTCGTTGACACCAACAACAAAGCTTCACAAAACATCTCCGAAGCTCAATCTCAACGCCATGCTTAAAAGACAGGAATCTCGTGATTTGTGTGAGAAAAGAAATTCGTTATACATTACACCAGCAGATTTTGACTGTCCTGTATGAAAACTAACTGAATCACGGGCCACCGAAGACATATCAGACTGTAAAC
Organism: Paraescarpia echinospica; assembly: GCA_020002185.1. Classification (NCBI taxonomy): domain Eukaryota; kingdom Metazoa; phylum Annelida; class Polychaeta; order Sabellida; family Siboglinidae; genus Paraescarpia; species Paraescarpia echinospica. The sequence goes on from CM034531.1 coordinate 18,402,058, forward strand.
TGCTGCTGACAGGTGATGTAATGTTTGGAAAGGACACTTTAAGGAGAGACGAAGGTAGATCATATATTATCTATAGTGGCACGTTTCTTGGACATCATACCTTGTTCTCAGTTTCATGATAGTTTGCTTCCATTTGTGTGAAACTGCTGGAAGCGCATTGACGCCATTATAAATATCAGAACCTGGCAGTGTGTTAGGTAGTGAATTAGTAGTGATATAATGTTAATTAAATTGAACATTTTTTTATTTCATAATATTTGTTAAACTGGTAAGTTCCGATTGCCACTAAGGTCGGATTTTCGAAGGATATTGGCACTAAAGAAGTCATTTTATTGTTATTGACACTATCGTAAATACCAGGACCTGGCAGCATAGTGATTAGTGTAACCATATCATGGATACTTAATCATGTTAATTAAATCACATTAAATTGCCAATTTGTGCCATGCACAATATTTTGCTTCAGTGCATATGGTCTGCAAGATGTCCGTCATGCACTATGTTCAGAGCATATTAGCATTATATCATGAACAAATTGATTGCACGCCATCAATTAGCAAAATAAAATTAATATCAACTCCATATCGAAGGCTTAGACATGTTTACGTAGTAAATAATAACTTTCAATTTTCATATCCAAAATGTAGTTTACCTGGTAAAGGCTTTCATCTAACGTATTGCAGAATGACATCATCGTACATGTGAGGCAGTTCGTAATTGTCTTCGTCTCTGTTGATGGGTGTTCTGGTCTTCCTGATCCAGATGGTTTCCTAGACGTGGCGGATGCTTTGGTTGGGTTCCTTGTCTACAGTTTTTGCTCCCTCACAACCAACATGGAGCCTACCGCAAGACAAAAAAGACAAACTTCGTACAGATATCACAGGACTTCTGAATTCAACAAAAGCTCCAAAACCAAACCAAACCAAACAAGAAAGAACAGCTCTAAAAGAATACAGAAGGAGAAGTCCATCACCATATTCCCTGCGGATAAAGGAAAGGGCCACATTCATCATAGAAATGAAAGAATACCAGGAGAAAATGAAAGAAATGCTAAGTGACCAAGTGACATATGTGAAGTTAAAGAAGGATCCGAGCAGGAAGAACAAGGCAGAATGGTAAATTCACTGGAGAAGGAGGGGAAGATCACCAAGGATCAGTACTGGTACTTGTATCCCACACTAGAAAAAGTACCAAAGATGTATGGATCACCAAAAATCCACAAGGAGGGTGTGTCACTCAGACTAATTGTTGACTACACACAAACAATAGTGTACAGAGTGTCTAGGGAATTGGCCAACATACTACAATCACTTGTTGGAAAACCAGTATACCACATGGAAAATTCACAAGAATTGGTGAAAGAAATTACAAAGCTGAGAGTCGAAGAAAGAGAATCATTTGTGTCATATGATGTTGTGTCGCTGTTCACGAAGACTCCGATCTAAGAAGCATACAAAATCATCAGAAAAAGACTTGAGAATGACAAGACACTAAAGAAGAGAACAAACCTAAACGTAGATGACATCATGGAGTTGTTAAAATTTGTCTTGGGGACTACGTACTGTAGATTTGGAGGAGAAATGTACCAACAGAACTTTGGAGTAGCCATGGGCAGTCCAATATCCCCCATTGTTGTGAACTTGTACATAGAGGACTAGGAGCAGAAAATCATAGCCACACCACCAGACAATTGCCAACCGAGAAACTGGAAGAGATCTGTGGATGTTGTATTTTTCCTGGTGCACACAAGAAAGGCAAAGAAATTACAACAACACAAGAACACTGTAGACCCCACGGGTAGCATGGTTTTACCGAGAGAAGACGAAGAGGACAACAGCATGCCCTTGGATGCAAAGTTCACCAGAAAAGAAGATGGTGGTGTGAAGTCCACCGTGTACAGAAAGAAGACGCACATGGACCAATACCTGAACTTTACGTCCCACCTCCCCAAACATCAGAAATTGCGAGTTGTCAGAATCCTTATGAACAGGTGTGAGACGATAAGTTCAGAGGAGGGGGACAAGAAGGAAGAGGTGGAACACTTGAGAGGAGCTCTAAGAATATGTTACTATCCGTCCTGGGCCTTGGAAAAGGTGACGGATAGCAGCAAGGAAAACAAAGACCAACAAAAAGACAAAGAACAGAAACGACAGGAGCCAAATAGTCATCCCATACATAGACGGGGTTTGAGAGAGAGTACATCGAGTATTGAAGAAGTATGGTGTAGCAACAGCCATGCGTCCCCACACCACCCTCAGGTGCCTGTTGGTATATCCGAAGGACAAAATAGAGCTAGAAGAACAGGGCGAACTGGTGTACTAAATACCATGCAAGAACTGTGGTGCTGAGTACATTGGGGAGACAGTTAGACTACATAAAACACGACTGGACGAACACAGAAAGGACGAAGCAACATGAAAAATGAGAAATATACAAGGAGCGGGAAAAAAGATTTGTTTACCATCAATAAATCGCCCTTACAGACCATGCGACAACTGAAAACCACATCATAGACTCGGAGGGAGCGAAAATTGTAGACAAGGAACCTAACCGATGAATCCGGCACATCAAAGAAGCCATCTGGATCAGGAAGACCAGAACACCCATCAACAGAGACGAGGGCAATTACGAACTGCCTCATGTGTATGATGAGGTCATTCTGCATCATTGGTACTGATGATGTCCACGTTATATGATAGACGAAAGTCTTTACCAGGTAAAATACATTTTGGATATGAAAAATGAATGTTTTTGATTTAAAAAAGAACTATCCTGAAGAATGTTCATTAATGTTTACGTAGTACCTCTTCAGTTATATATAAATATTGTATTTGCACATTGAAAGGGCTATGAATCAATAAACAATCACTGCTATTGTTTGTCTCCACAAATTCATTTTGTGCTCAACAATGAATGCTACAAGATGATCTGATGTGGTAACATATGTAACTAATACAGCGTCAGCTAAAAAAGTTAACCATCAATATAAATTGTGTCAATTTGTGTGTACATTGTTGTACAGCCCTCTAATTTGTGTGTACATTGTTGTACAGCCCTCTAATTTGGTGTACATTGTTGTACAGCCTTCTAATTTGTGTGTACATTGTTGTACAGCCTTCTAATTTGTGTGTACATTGTTGTACAACCCTCTAATGTGTGTGTGTGTGTGTGTGTACATTGTTGTACAGCCTTCTAATTTGTGTGTACTTTGTTGTACAACCTTCTAATTTGTGTGTACATTGTTGTACAGCCCGCTAATTTGTGTGTACATTGTTGTACAGACCTCTAATTTGCCCACTCCATCTAATGTCTGTCATATTTATCTACCAAAATCATGCTATTTTCGCTGGATATGTACTGTGAAGGTGTTGATCAGTCTCGGTCAAAAAAACATTAAAATGTTTTAGAAAGTACAACACCCTTGAAATGCGAATGATACACACATGTCACGTCAGTATGAAAGTACAGTCGAACCTCGCTTTACATCACCTCGGTAATACAGCCACCTCACAATTAAGGGTCACCCTGAGACAGTCCCAAATTATTTCTCTAACAGTAAAGTATAGGAAATTAACCCTGCCAACATGACCTCCTTGTCATTCAGATAACTGTTACCCATTCCAAGTAATATACTTAATTGTGGGGTTTCACTGTACGTACTGGGTGTGTTTGTATTGGACATATTGTAACTCACTGATTTGCCTGGATTGTAATCCACGATGCAGTGAAATGAGTGACAATATCATGTTTGCAGGAAACCAAAGCAAATTACAAATTAGTGAAACTAAACATGGCTGCCAAGTTAGGTGCAATCCACTTTGTAGGAGTACTGTGATGTGTAATCGACCGTCGCTCTATATACTGGGTAGTTTGTGTAAGTATAGTACCTAATCTATGGTTTACCTGTAGTGCATGTTTGGCTGTCATAGATAACTTTATAATTTAGAACTTGTAGCTAATTAATTTATCTCGGAAGTGATAGTGACATATCCAGGGCTTAAACGACGTAAATAACAAATCTGCTTCCTTGATAAAGAGCTTCTGCAGTTATTTCTGCTGTTACTATACAAATACTGTACAAATACTGCAAGTTCCATTTTGTGTTCTTCATAGGACGTTGTTAGTGAGTTTCAGGGTGCCATCCCCAGTAGCATTGTTTCTAATGATGCTGTATTGCAAACTTGTAGTCCCGGTATTATTAAAACAATCACCTAACTGTACATAGGTGAATCTGTTGTAGTGTAACAATCACCTAACTGTACATAGGTGAATCTGTTGTAGTGTAACAATCACCTAACTGTACATAGGTGAATATGTTGTAGTGTAACAATCACCTAACTGTACATAGGTGAATCTGTTGTAGTGTAACAATCACCTAACTGTACATAGGTGAATCTGTTGTAGTGTAACAATCACCTAACTGTACATAGGTGAATCTGTTGTAGTGTAACAATCACCTAACTGTACATAGGTGAATCTGTTGTAGTGTAACAATCACCTAACTGTACATAGGTGAATCTGTTGTAGTGTAACAAGTTATACATGTATTTTGCATTACAGTTATGTCACAACAGTCTTTTGCATAAACGTTGTTGTGAAGCATAAAAAAAGCTCCGCCATTGTCTGTAATGGCTGTTACTGATATGTTTAATGGCACAGAACTACTTACTTAATCATTAATGTACTCGCTCTGTCTCTCGTTTGTCTTAGTTTTTGAATAAATCTTCTACCTTTTATTGTTTTGGCACACATTCGATAGACATTGAAACAAATATTGTTGTATTTTTTATATCGGAGAGTCCATCCCTGCCATAATTAATGTCAATTAGCGGTGGTAACATGAAAGTCCCACTATACATTAAGCGTTACATATGGTGGATGGTTCGTGTGTGAAACATGTTTGTGCAAATTGACACAAGCAGCTATTTTGGACTGTAAACTCCCAAGTCCCACAGCATGTGCTGGTGGGGGGAGGGTGGTGAACCAGTACTAACTGCATAACGCTATTTGTACTTTGCAAACTTATGAAACCATTCCTTATATGTAACACAGTATGACATTCATCCGTTACTAGAGCCATCTATGTGACACAATATGACATTCATCCGTTACTAGAGCCATCTATGTGACACAATGTGACATTCATCTGTTATTAGAGCCATCTATGTGACACAATGTGACATTCATCTGTTATTAGAGCCATCTATGTGACACAATGTGACATTCATCTGTTATTAGAGCTATCTATGTGACACAATGTGACAATCACCTAACTGTACATAGGTGAATCTGTTATTAGAGCCATCTACGTGACACAATGTGACATTCAACTGTTATTAGAGCCATATACGTGACACAATGTGACATTCATCTGTTATTAGAGCCATCTATGTGACACAATGTGACATTCATCTGTTATTAGAGCCATCTATGTGACACAATGTGACATTCATCTGTTATTAGAGCCATCTATGTGACACAATGTGACAATCATCTGTTATTAGAGCCATCTATGTGACACAATGTGACATTCATCTGTTATTAGAGCCATCTATGTGACACAATGTGACATTCATCCGTTATTAGAGCCATCTATGTGACACAATGTGACATTCATCCGGTATTAGAGCCATCTATGTGACACAATGTGACACTGCTTGCAGCACGCTGCCCAACTGGAGAAGAACCAGAATGAGAATGAAAGGAAGAAGTTGATGGGGACTGTCATACAGTATGGTAGTGTCATACAGGTAGGTGTATCACCTTGTCAATGTAGACACACTGATGGGAACTGTCATCCAGTATGGTAGTGTCATACAGGTTGGTGTGTCACCTTGTCAACGTCGACACATTGATGGAGACTCATCCAATACGGTAGTGTCATACAGGTAAGTGTCACCTTGTCAACGTAAACACACTGATGGGAACTGTCATCCAGTGGGGCAGTGTCATACAGGTAGGTGTGTTACCTTGTCAATGTAAACACATTGATAGGGACTGTCATCCAATACAGTAGTGTCATACAGATAGGTGTGTCACCTTGTCAACGTAGACACATTGGTAGGGACTGTCATCCAGTATGGTTGTGTCATACAGGTAAGTGTGTCACCTTGTCAGCATAGACACATTGATGGGGACTGTCATCCAGTACGGTAGTGTCATACAGGTAAGGGTGTCACCTTGTCAACATAGACACATTGATGGGGACTGTCATCCAGTATGGTAGTGTCATACAGGTAGGTGTGTCAACGTAGACACTGATGGGTCTGTCATCCAGTACAGTAGTGTGTCACCTTATCAACAGTCTCTCTTTCAGTAGCTCTATAGTACTGATATAAATTAGTATTTGTTACATAGGTGTGTGATTAAATGCAGTGGCTACTTGCTGCATCATTGTGAAAACAATGCTTATTCATCCAACATGCTTAATTTGATGATGTGTCAGCATCTATGACATTTCTGATGACATGTCATCATCTTTAATGTTTCTGCAGACATTTCAATATATTTGAGCACATGTAGTGTTTCTGCTGACATGTCAGCATATGTAATATTTTTGCTGACATGTCAGTGTATGTAATGTTTAAATTCTACCAATGTGTCAACAACATATATAATTTATGCAGAAGTGTCAACATATTTAATATTTCTGCTAACGTGTTTGCACATGCAATGTTTTTTCTGACATGTGTTGTTTGTATTGCTAGCTGCTCCACTTGAAGAGTAACAAGTATCTGACGGTGAACAAGCGTCTGCCCGCCCAGATGGAACGGAGAGCCATGAGGGTCATGCTGGACATCTCGGGCAATGAAGGTTCCTGGTTCTACGTCAACCCCTTCTTCAAACTGAGGACACTCGGTGACAATGTGAGTCACCTCATCCCCCTCTTGGGTGACTTTATTCTTTTTCCAGATAGCATTCATGAATGGAGTGATTTTAGAAAACATGCACATTACAGTGAAAATTATTTGGTAAAATGTACAAGCAGTTGAAGGATTTCAGTGTAAAATGCAATAAATGTCATTTTATTTTTTAATCATGACTAGAACAATATAAAGTGTGATATATCCAGTGACATGCACAGAAGAATGTTTTAAAAAAATGTGGCAAACACTGTGAGGTATACGTTTCAATGAATCAGCACCATCTTGCACCAGTTCCCACTACACATGGTGATGGCGTTCACTGTATGGATGTAAATTTTTGTAATCATAATTTTAATAAGATATATCAAGTTCTGACAAAAAACAAGGATATATCTGTATATGACCCTCAAAGACACAATTCAAAGGGACACCGGCCACCACAATGTCTGATAGATAACAGTGGAAAGAAAGAACACATCATATCACTAGGCTATGTGAATAACACAAGTAAATAAGTATGTTTCTATTCGTACTGGTGATGCCAAACGTTAAGTTGGAGAGTGTTCTACTTTGGCAGGTGGTCGTAGGGGACAAGGTGATACTGAACCCTGTCAATGCCGGCCAACCCCTCCATGTCAGCGAACTACACCTCAAGGACAACATGGAGTGCAAGGAGGTTTGTCTACTTCCAAAATGTTTTGCTAGGATATTGTCTACACGTGTGTCATGTCAGTTCGGACCATAAGGTACACTCAGCCGATCGGAGAAAAAGCACAAAACTCTAAACATGTAAAAGCGTTGATTTCATTTTTGTTCTTTCAGAAACAACAAATAATTACTACTGTTATATGTTTGTAATTAGTATATTCCTGTGGTGCATTTTGGGGCTGGTTTGAATGTAATTGTAGACTTGTGGATAACTTTAAACAGCTTTTTAAAATTTTTCTTTATAACGTGATGGTAGTCAGTCTGGTGATTTACCCAAATATTTGACTGAAAAATGAGGAAAAGATTAGTATAACACGGTCAACAATCTGATAAATCTCTTCGCAATGTGCCGTGAGGTTTCTGCAGTTGGAAATAGAACCCTAATTTAACGCTACGTTGCAGGTAAATGCCACAAGCTGCAATACGTGTTGGAAGATCACCTTGTTCATGTCACATGACGAGAACAGAGAGGACATTTTAAAAGGGGTAAGTTGGACATTATAAAATGTAAGCAGGACATTTGAAAGTGTGTATGTAGGATATTTTCAAGGGGGTAAGCATAGCTTTATCTAGAGACCCATGACTTTTGGACGGGCTGATATTGGACAGGTGGAAATTTGAATTGGGGGGGCTAAAACAATTATATGTTATTGACTCACTAATATTTATATGTCCATTATGCTTTTAAAATGTGGGTAACACTTGTGTATGCATGTGTTTTTGTCTACATATGTATTTGTGTCTCTACATGCGTGTTTTGACTGGATACCAGGACATTTTTGGACTGGTAAAAATGTGATCCTGCAGACGTGAGGGTAAGTAAGACAGTTTAAAGGTGTGTGAGACATTTCAAATGGAATATTTTAAATGGGGTAATAAGGACTTTTTAAAATGTATCGGTAGGACATTTTAAAGGGGTGAAGTAGGACGTCGTAAAGGGTAAAATTAGTTCATATGTTGCAGGGTGATGTGGTGCGTTTATTCCATGCTGAGCAGCAAAAGTTCCTGACAGGGGATGAATATGAAGACAAACAGTATGTGTTTCTACGCACGACCGCCCGAGCAACGGCCTTCGCCGCCACCAGCTCCAAGGCACTCTGGGAAGTCGAGGTAACTGCAATGTTGCATTGTTTCCTATTTCAGAAATATACTTAAAATAAATTAAATTAATAAATAGATAAAAGAAACACCTAAATTAAATTGATACATTAGATAAACATAGGTAAAGCAGATAACTTTAATAAAAGCAAGTTGAGATTAAAAATAAGTTACATAATATATTAAATCGTATCATATTTGTCGTAGGTTGTCCAGCATGACCCGTGTTGTGGAGGGGCGGGCCACTGGAACAGTTTGTTCCGATTCAAACACCTCACAACTGGACAGTACCTGGCTGCTGAGGTAAGTCAACAATATCAGGTCACCGAAACAGACTGTTCTGATTCAAACAACTCATGACAGGACAGTACCTTGCTGCTGAGGCAAATCAACAATGTCACTGCCGGTGATAGGGGAAGACAAAAATCAGGTGACTGATTAAGTCAGGAAACACGACTGACTTGTAGACAATTTGAGGCTCAATTCACACCTGATTACTAAATTATTTCCTGTTTTTGATTTTTCATCTAGTCTAAACATTTATAAATATTTGTTAACTTATATTACATTTGTTCTAAATCAGTTTATTATTTGGGACACATTTCGCTAATGACACACCTTATAGATTGCAACAGAAAACTATTAGATTATTTTTAGTAAAAAATGAAGAAGACTTATATGAACATTGTCCTTCACTATTTCTCCTGCTTGTAGATAGATACAGATGACACGGAGGACCCAATGAGGGAAAAATTGCGGGGTGACCCCAACAACGATGTCTATTACCTGGTGTCTGTGCGTCACGGACATGATATAGCTTCTATATTTGAACTTGACCCTACGACCATCACAAGGGGCGACTCCCTGGTGCCCAGGTAACAACCTCACCTTATTCCCCGCATAGTCCACAGCTCTGAGTTCTAAGGAGTGGTCGCATAAGCCAGCAATGTTCCTAAAAATGTATAGCATCACCCAAAATATGCATAGCATCACCCAAAATATGTACAGCATCACCCAAAATATGTACAGCATCACCCAAAATATGTATAGCATCACCCAAAATATGTATAGCATCACCCAAAATATGTACAGCATCACCCAAAATATGTATAGCATCACCCAAAATATGCATAGCATCACCCAAAATATGTATAGCATCGCCCAAAATATGTATAGGTTCACCCAAAATATGTACGACATCACCCAAAATATGTATAGCATCACCCAAAATATGTATAGCATCGTCCAAAATATGTATAGCATCACCCAAAATATGTATAGCATCAACCAAAAGATTGATAGCATCAACCAAAATATGTGTAGCATCACCCAAAATATGTATAGCATCACCCAAAAGATTTGTAGCATCAACCAAAATATGTGTAGCATCATCATCATATAGCAGGCTGCGAAATAAGGCTGGTCCGTTCGTCCCGGACGAGTAGTTTCAGTGATCGGACTAGTCCATGTTTAGTGGAGCAGTCCCATCGGACTAGCTGTGATTATGTGAATTAATTTACGCTGTGTATACGCTAGTTGGGTGTTGTGATGGAATAAAACAAAATAAGACAGTAAGGTAGCATTTTGTCACAGGCAGCTAAATATTCCGTACGACCGTCAGATGTGAAACTTGCTGAACGCAGTGAATGTAAATGGCGGCTGTTTACATCCGGTTAGCGTAGGATAGGTAGTGCCACCTAGTGACCATGAGTGATGAGCGACAAGGACTAATATACATGCGCGGGTTACAGACATCATTACATGCTATCCTGTCGTGATGGTAGTTGCGTTATTCCTGCATTGGATGATTATTTTAGCAAGTTACCAAACGCCAGCAATGTTACTGATTGTTTAGTCGGCTTCGGGAAAGAAAACGCTAATGAAAAGTATAGGGCAAATGATGCAACTTAATCCGACAATGTCGGTCCTTTGTCGCCGTTAGGCTTCAAATTCTGCTGGCATCGCCTTGTCCACCACTCCTGTTTGCTGCCCCTGATTAAACTAGTCATTTCTTCTGATAACTTTGCAATTGGATCTACGAAATCACATGTATTTGTTTCTATTAATAACACATTTAGTTGAACATTTAATTGAAATGGGAAACGGCTTGTTTTCTTTATGAAATAAAGCCACTTTTATTATGTGCCATAACTGTCACACATATATGATACAACAGTATGATTGATGGTACCTGGCACATTTATTTTTAAGGACTAGTAAAACAATATCAGGACTAGTTGTTTCTGAATCAGCTAGTCCGACGGACTACCTGTCAACTAAATCCACCGTGCACCCTGTATAGCATCACCCATTTTAGCCAACAAATTCCAGAGGCACCACCCACTGAATGAAACTGGTATTAATACACATTGGTACACACAGAATATATCAGAACCTAGCAGCATGGAATGTAGTGGCTATGTAGCCCCAATGTGCTAGATAAGTAGTATTATGTTGCCCATTTTTCAGCTACTTTTTATTCTTTGCAAACTCACGAGACCACCTCTAACTAGAAATGTTCTTTTCCATTTTCTGATTATTATACGTAATGATGCACAACTGCCTATCTGCCGACAGCTGAAAATACTGTCAAGATGTCGTTCTTGTTTTGATGTACATGTAAATATTTTCTAAGCGAGGCTGCAAATATTGTGTAGATTTTTAATTAGATGTTTTGATTAAATAGTACACATTGATGTTTGCTTTAAATAAAGCTGCTTCTGGAATTCAATTATCGCATCTGAAAGTGTGGATGCTACAGCATAATATCTTACTTTTCAGCCAGTTATTTATTGTTGATGTCACATCCACATTGCAGATCTTCATTTATGCGCCTCAGACATCTGTACACCAACACTTGGGTCCATAGTACAATTTGTTCTATTGATAAGGCTGAGGACAAACCTGTGAAGATGAAGGTAGAGGGAGGAGACAGCATGCCATCAACCATGTTCTTATTATATCAACCTGTTTATTATTCCCAAAGATGTCTGTTGCTTCCTACAGATGTTCTTTGTTTCCCAATGATATTTCCTGTACCCATTACAGATATGGCATTAACCCTGTTTGTGTTTTATTGTTTGTATCGGTTTGTCTAAACGCCAGAGACAAAGCTGCGTGGTGATCACAGTTTAATGTTCCCCATGTATTTTTTTTATTTGCTTTCTCAATGTTGTGTTTTGTGTTCTGTTGTTCACCAAGTCCTGTTTTGATAATAGCTTTATGTAATAACATATTTTGCACATTTTTAATATAAGACAAAATATTTATTCCATGTAATAATAAATACAGTTTTATTGGTAATTAAAAAATAAAAAATAATTAAAAAATTTTGAATACATTCCTGAATGAAGTAGTATGAAATCAGAATCTGCTTAGACAACATGTATCTCTTAAATTAGAATCGTGATTTTTTATTTAAAAAATACATCAGTACCAGTGTACGGTCGTACATTTAAACAAGTTTCCACATAAATATCCATATTTGGGGAATAGCTAGTTTGGCTGTGGAAACAAAAAGTTGTTGTGAAACAGATTATCTGAGGTTGTTGGTCAGTGTGGCTGTTGCTAGCTGGTGACATTGTCCAGCAAATTGCTTGGTGAACACATACACATGTTTTATAGATGGAAATCATCTTGATAACTCCAAAATTAAATGACTACACTACTGTTATTTTTCAAATCTCACGACAGACAGCAGCTGTTTCCCTGGTGTTGTTGCTGCGTTCTCATGTTGCTGCGGTAGTGTTGTTGCCCTGTTATTGTGTGACTTTGGTGGAGTGTACCTAAGTGTTGTTTGTCTCTGTTCCGTGCCAGTGATACGTACATGCGCTTGCGGCATTTGTGCACGAACACGTGGGTGCATGCTACGTCCATATACTTTCGCACTGAGAAGGACCATGCAAGCCCTCAGAAACAGTGCGAAAAGCAGAAGGTAGTGTTCTACATACTTAAATTTAGGCTGTCTATTGCTCAATTTTAATAATAATAATTTTCAGTAAATATTTATGGTATACTGCCAGCTGAATTGCATTTAATTATACTGAGGCAGTGTTCGTTATTCGAATGTTGCAACTGCGAAATGTTCGTATTGTAAACAAAACATATAATTTATAAAAAGCTGTTATCGTTTCTTATGCAGAGGGATACGTCCCTACCTGCAAATACCTTTGAAGTTGGATGGTTCTCACTTTCCTGATCTCAAAGTCGGGCAGCAGACAGTTGATTCAGTGGACTTCCTGCTAATAATTACCACTCCTGGCTGATTCTGATAATTGAACAGACAACCTCACATTAGAGTCTAACGGCATTGTAATAGTAATAACATTCAGTTTGTAGTTTAGAAATCTTGCAGAAATTGAGACCACATGTGAAGTATATATACTGTAAGTATATGGAAGCCAGTGAAAGTGGACCCTTTAAATATGTGGGTCCTGTTCCTACAGGCAATCTGTGGTGCCTATTCTAAAATGTTTTCTGGATCCAGCCCCTCGCCATCTCTCCAGTGTGATCCGTTTTGCAACCACACTGATGTCATTATTGACTCCTCTGTACTCCTTTATGTTGTCTGTAATGTCACTTAAAGGTCCATACATTTTTGTCTGCACGCTAACATGATGTGTCCTGTTACGTAGTTAGCATTACATCATGACTATCAATCTAATGTTGTCAGTATTGTAACGTAATGGTAATTGTTATGGCATTGACATTACAACGTAACAAATATTGTTTATTGTTTATAGTTAGCATTGTAACATAGTGATCATTGTTGTGTAATCCACACTGCAATGTAATGATCATTGTTGTGTAATCTGCATTTAATGTAATGATCATTGTTGTGTAGTCACCATTGTGACACAATGAGCACTGTTAAGTAGTCAGCACTGAAACAAACGTGTTATGTAGTTATAATCATTCAGCACTCTAATATAGCTATCCCTTTAGTTACCATTAAGCAATACTGTAACATAATGACCATTGTTTTGTAGTCGGCATCATAACGTAGTGAGCAGAATGGGATGGCCCATAGATTCAGTGCTACAAGATACTGTTGGCGATAGTTTTACTACTGCGATGATATTGTTATAGCTGTGTTAGTATTGTTGCAGTTGTGTCATAGCTATTGCAATGGTACCATGGAATAGCAAATCGCCACGAAAGCGGCCTCAAACTGTAATTTATGGGTGCCACCGTCGCATATCCTTGGATTCATTTGATTCAAAATTGTAAATCCGTGAATAACATTGCAATTGTCAACAATTGTTAATAAATAATGGATCATCTCGGAACGTTGGTGTCTGATATCAGGTGAGATTACTTTCGTTTGGGAGACGGGGTCAGAGGCAGTTTCATCTGGCATTGGACATTGCAATTTTATGTTTCGGACCGATACTGTTAATATATTGATACCATCATATCAATATTTGCAAACCTTCGTCTGAGGAGGCGGGAGGCTGAGGCCAGGTAAAAGTAATTTTGTCGGATATCAGACATCGACGTTATGAGATGACCTTGTGTAAATCTACTATATAAATCTGAAAAGCTTGTTTACGAACATTATTACTATCAACAATAGCTATAGAGAGTTAGATTTATGGTTTATCATATTACATTGATAGTTCGACGAGTTGTTACCCGCCTAATGAATGCTGGGTGATGTGTTGTTACCGCCTAATGAGTGCTGTATGTTGACACAGGTGGGGTGTGCGTCTATCAAGGAGGACAAGGAGGCATTTGCGGTGGTCCGAGTCGCCCCGCAGGAGGTGCGAGACCTCGACTTTGCCAACGATGCCAGCAAGATGCTTGAGATCAGCGCCATGAAGCTGGAGCAGGGCATCATGACACCCAGCGAGAAGAAGTCAGTGTCATCTTAGATATACTTATCCATCATGTGACCTGTTACCTAGCAAAAGGTCTGTTAAGCCATTAAAAAATATTTGTCAAACAGGTGAAGGCAAAGTTTTTAAAGCTACAACTGTATACAGGAATGTTTGATCTAGGTCAGGGGCCAGCAACCTTTTTGAATGAAGGGCCAAACAGATAACTTGGATTAAGTCAACGGGCCACACGAGTAGTATTGAATATTGATGATAGTTAGCCTAATTCTCGTGGGAACTGGTACATTATGTTGTATTTGGAATCTGAATGTAAGCAATCTTGTTTAAAACGTAGCATTGTAATTTAACTTACAAATTGTTACCAGTTATGAAAAAGACATATTATTATCATCACACATCGACATCTAAACATGATCAACTCTTGAACGTCACTATTAAGATGTACCCAGTATTCTTGGTCAGTGTTCTTGGTGCAGAAATGGCATCATCATTTCTGGTTTTACACTTGGTGCAGTTGCTGCTCCACCAGCAAATTGGCATTGAGCTTAGCCTGTTTGTTTATATCAGGAAAGTGTTTGGCTGCCAAATGTATGTAGTAAAACTCTACAAATGTCAGCTCTGTGGCAGCAGCTTTGGGTGTCATAGAGCCGCACTTTAGTTTGTTCAACTCTACAGTTTCCAGCGCATCGTATAGTTCCATGTGGAACGGGTTGGAAAATAAGGCAAATCCTCATTGCGAGTCCTAAGATCGGAAAGACACTCAGCTTTGTGTTTTGCAGTTGTGTTTCCCACAGTAGCAATGTGATCTCGGAAGTGGATATAACTGGAAAATCTAACTGATGAGATCTTCTCGCAAATCCATTTGGGGTCTGCCAGTTCTGATACTTCATAACCTTTCTGCTCCATGAACACCCTATAATCCAATATCTCAGCACATAGAGGAGGTTTTGATATTGCGCAGTCATCTCGGCCAGAAGGTACTGAACTGTCAGTGGTTTAGGTTACAAGCCCGAACGTAGTTTACGGTCTTCATAACGATGTTCATTGTGTTCTGCATTTTTATTATTTACTTGGCAATCAGGCTTTCTTGAGGGATGATGCAGCTGTTCTTCCTACCATAGAAATTGCAACTACTGTTAACATCCCATCGGCCGGAATGTTTAAAAGTTTTGTTTTAATCCGCCGGCTGTTTGAAATAGCTCCACGGGCCGCATTTGGCTGCAGGTTGCCGAACTTTGATCTCGGTGATTTTATTCTGATTTCGTAATATAAGTCACATATGTTACCACTATCAACATTGTTGGCAAAGTCAAAGCATAATGGAGGTTAATTTTGATGTAGGCATTCCGCTACTTAGCAGATCCATAAATTGCTTTGCATTTTATATTGTGATAGCGAACACGAATATATTTATTTTCAGGTAAAACTCATAGACAATTGGTAACAGACAGTCGATAACTGATGTGACGATGTGTCTGTAGGTACCTCATCAACTTGTTGTCTGACATCATCTTCTTCTTCACGGATGAGGAGCACGTAGGAGGAGACCCGCTCGAAGTGGAGATCAGATGTCCTGTCAGGGAGCGGCAGAAACTGCTGAGGGAACAAAACATCCTCGAACAGGTAACATACCTTCTCTCTACTTCCTTGTGATACCCTTGTACAGAGATGAGGTCTACTCCTGCACTGCAGGACTGCCGCACTGCCGCACTGATGCACTGATGGACTGGAGGGTGTGGCACATGCGTGAGGGTATAAACATTCTTGACAACGGCTTGCCAAATTTTTATTACAAAATCATACTTATACTAAAATTAAAATCACCCATTGATTGGGGTAGTGCCACTAAATCTATTTTACAAATCTGATGTACATGACAAAAGCCACAATCTCTAAAACGTAACTTTTAAATGTCCTGCTGATTTCCTGCCAAACCGCCATCTTGGATAAACAACAGCAACGTCAACGAAGAAGCCACGAACTCAAACTACTAAACAGCTAAGTACATCAAATATCACTAACTATAATTTATATTTACAACTGTAGTTATTTGTTTTGGTAAATAAGATATATTAACCAAACTTATACACCAATATTAGTGCTAACTACGTGACGTATATAACCTTGAACTCCTCCACTCCTGGCAACGGCAACGCTATGTTTCTGTCAAACGCACTGTCTGTCGTGTTTTCGTTTCTGTTGCGTAATTTCTTGCGGACATCCTGTCGTGGGACACTACAGCGAGAGTCAGGACGACGTGGGTGTAATTCAGTGATGTATTGTAATTTGTCAGTAATAAAGAACGAATTAGATGACAAAATGGTGTCAGAGTGGGATATCGTGACGCAGTGGTCTTCGCACTGCTAACTGTATCGCCCACGTAAACTCGTTGACATCGCAAAGAACGGTAACGAGTGCATGTTAGCATTGTTGACATTCGCCTTCGGCACGTTCAGCGTCAAACTGTGACAACTGTCAAAATGGCGATATCATTGAGTCCTGATGATCTACGAAACTTACTGGCTGCTGCCATGCAACAGGCCATGTTTTCAGCTCCGTCCACTACCACAAACGCACAAACAGTCTCTACGAGCAGTGTGCCATCGTTCCAAAGCTATGAACTCAGTCGTGAGAAATGGGAGACCTACATGCAGAGGCTTACGCAGCATATGATCGCGCATGCTGTTGTTGACCCAGACAAGAAAAAGGCATATTTTCTGTCCTGGATAGGGGCAAACACGTACCAACTTGTCAACAAACTCTTTAGCACATCTGAATTAGCTGCTGCCACGTTTGACCAGGTAGTCAAGAGGCTCGATGAACATTATAAAGAGTCATTGCACGAGCTGGCTGCCTCATACCAGTTTTATCAATGCAAAATGAAACCTGGTCAGTCGTATTCAGATTGGGTGGCAGATCTGCGCAGCATTGGGCGTGACTGCGATTTCGGCACAGCACTTGACCGGCTCATTCGCGACATGATTGTGTTGAACACTCCGCACGACGAGGTCCGCCGGGCTTGTCTCAGGGAGTCGTCGCCAACTCTTGAGAGTGTGCTAAAGACAGCAAATTCATACGTGGCATTATCTGCTAGTGATGCCATCGTGAAGGGGCCTGCACATGGGCCTACACCAGGGCATGCACCAGATGACAGCATCTGATGACAGAGTTGAGGCGATCGTCCAGTATCCACCTCCAGAAGACGTCAAACAACTTGAGAGTTTCATTGGAAAAATGAACTACTATGGCAAGTTCATTCCAGCGTTTGCGTCTGTCTGCTCTCCACTAAACAAGCTGCGGTGCAAGGACACTCCTTGGCACTGGTCGGCTGAGTGCGCTACCGCGTTCGAGCAGCTGAAACAAATGCTCGCAGAGAAGACACGGCTCGTGCATTTCGATCCAGTCAAACCGATCGTACTAGCCACTGATGCGTCACCGTACGGCATCGGAGCCGTAATCTCGCACACACTGCCTGATGGTAGTGAAGAGCCTATCGCGTTCGCCTCCAAGACGCTCAGAAAGGCAGAGAGAGGCTACGCGCAAGTGGAAAAAGAAGCGTTGTCGATTATATACGGCGTCCGAAAATTCTACCAGTATCTCAGTGGTCGTCACTTCACCATTCTAACCGACCACAAGCCACTGCTGACGATCTTTGGACCAGATAAGTCGCTTCCAGTGATGTCGCTACAGCGCCTGCAGCGCTGGGCATTGCTGTTGATGGGTCATGACTATGACATTCGCTATCGCTCTTCCGCAAAGCACTGCAATGCTGATGCTCTTTCTCGACTCCCTGTCGGTCCAGATCTCGCATTTGACCACGATGAGGCCGTCAGCCAAATCACCACGGAAGTAGATGAGATTATGCTACAGGCTGTAGAAGATTTCCCGATCTCGCCCAGAATCGTTGCTGACTACACAAAGAAAGACACTGTCTTGTCTGAGGTGCTAAGTTGCGTACGCGATGGCTGGGTTACATCTTCAAGACGAGGACAGTCGGACAATTTGCAACCATTCATAAATGCGCAAGCAGAGATCTGCGAGGTACAAGGCGTACTATTACGAGACTGCCGCGTTGTACCGCAGAAACTGCAAGCGAAAGTGATCGACTTGCTACACAAATCACACCGTGGCATGATTAGAATGAAAGCAATGGCCAGACTCTACGTCTGGTGGCCGAGAATAGAGAGGGCCATCGAAGAATGCTGCAAATCGTGCAACACTTGCGCCGTCACTGCACCGGCGCCACCAGCAAATCTCTCGCCCTGGCCTATACCCGACAACCCTTGGGATAGAGTGCATATCGATTTCGCAGGGCCATTTTTGGGAAGCATGTGGCTGCTGGCAATGGACGCATATTCCAAGTTGCCCAGCGTTATTCGACTTGCGAATTACCCAACGACCGAGACAACCATCACGGCTCTTGATGCGCTGTTCACCAGCTGGGGCCTACCAAAGACCCTCGTATCGGACAACGGTCCTCAGTTTGCGTCAAAAGAATTCGCAGACTGGTGCCGATCGAATGGCATCCTACACATGACCTCCGCGCCATTCCATCCGCCTTCAAATGGAGAGGCGGAGCGCCTTGTTGGCGTGTTTAAGAGAGCGATGCAGCGTTCTGTGGGGGAGGAAGGTCTGGGAAAAGACCAAGCCGCTAGAGACTTTCTGAGAGAGTATCGCAGCACTCCTCACTGCACTACCGGAAGAACTCCTGCGGAGTTGATGCTGGGTCGCCAGTTTCGAACGCCGCTATCTCTGCTCCAGCCGTCTTTACCTCACGCCGAGAAGAAGCAGCCGGTGAAACCACTACACTCGACCACGTTCGCGATCGGAGACCACATCTTCATTCGCAACTACAGCGTGAATTGCAAGATCAAGTGGATTCCCGGTCGAATAACGTCTTCTCTGGGCACTCGCATGTTCACCGTCCAGTGTGCTGACGGGGTTCATCGTCGTCACGTCGACCAGATGCGTCACAGGGTTAAAGTCTTGCCCACGCGGGCGCAACCACCAGTCGACCAGATCCGTTTTCCACTAACTACGCGAGCTGCAACTCCACCACGGTTACCGAGACGCGAGACGCCGAAAAGAGAAGTCCGACTCGAACAGTCGTCGACAGCCGAAGACGGTCGTCATCTCGCTTCTCCACTGAAACTCGGTTCTCCGCCGCGACTTGCTGCTCCCGATGTCGCGTCGCCAGTGCTTCGTCGTAGCACACGTGATCGCCATCCGCCGAGCACGTACACCCCCTAACTCGAAACTGTGGGGAAGGATTGTCGTGTTTTCGTTTCTGTTGCGTAATTTCTTGCGGACATCCTGTCGTGGGACACTACAGCGAGAGTCAGGACGACGTGGGTGTAATTCAGTGATGTATTGTAATTTGTCAGTAATAAAGAACGAATTAGATGACAAACTGTCCACATAAAAACTACCAACAACAGGACCATGATATAGGCTGTCAGCAACAAACAAAATCCAGCATCGCATACAATAAGCTACACTAACAGGCTTTTCGTCAAGACGCTCTTTGCTCAGCATCGTCCTGGGTCCCATCTAAGGTGAAGAACTGCCTTTGCATCGCAGTGCACAAAGTGTCTTGGAACCCATTCAGCTGCACGTTTTGGCCTAACTCGCAAGAATATTATAATACATCAGTCTATAAAAAACAAAACAGAAATTTTAATTAGGTAAATACATGTTTTTTATATATTATAATTTGATTGTAGTTATTGGTGTAATAACGTCATAATTTATTAACAGCTTTAATTATTTTATTTGAGTGTATTAAGTTGTGTGTGAGTGTATCTGATGTAACTTTTAAGCATATGTGTACTTAAGGGTGGGTGTGTATACATTCTTAGTCCTTTGGGCTGAAGGTCCAATGGACTAATGCCATCACTGTGTGTGCGCCGTGTGCCGTTAGCTGCCATATCTCAGAAACCGTTCAGCAACTTTTTCTCTAATTTTGCATAGATATATCTTAGGGTACTGCCACTGTGCATGAGAAATCTGTATTTGATTGAATCATTCTAAGGGCTCCCTAGGGCCTCCCAGGACCCCAAAACTGATAAAAATGTAACATTTTGCCTTTTTTTTCAAAAACTGTTCAGCAACTTTTTCTCTAATTTTGCATATACATTTCATGTGGTAGTGTCACTGTACACAAAAAAATCTGTATTTGATTGAATCATTCTAAGGGCTCCCTAGTGCCTCCAAGCACCCCGAAACTGGTTAAAATGTAACCTTTTTCCTATTTTTTCAAAAACTGTTTAGCAACTTTTTCTCTAATTTTGCATATACATTTCATGTGGTAGTGTCACTGTACACAAGAAATCTGTATTTGATTGAATCATTCTAAGGGCACCTGCTATTTCTCTACTTCTGCCTCCAGCAGCCACTACTGATTTCTATTTATAACTAGATAGTGGACTTTGCCCTGATCACTGGGGTTGCTGAGTGCCCTGATCACTGGGGTTGCTGAGTTGGGGGACCAGCTGTAAATCTGTGTATTGGACTAGCCTTCAGCTCACTGCCTGCCATTGTTCCAGTGTCAAACTGGATGCCTCCAATGTGGGCTGTAACTATAATGTGTAATGGGAATCCATTATCAAGACCACATTCCTTTTTGTTTTTTATTGTTTTTTATTTGCATTAGTATCTCATCTTGCGTGAATGGTCTGTTTATGTGTTCGTTTGACTGGGAAATCTTTCTAGGATCAAAAGGTATCTCACTAGCTGCAGTTCCACTCAGGTTTTTCACCGAGTTTTTCAAAGTGGTTCATACACGCAAGTTTTCAAGTAACTGTTTATGGTAGTGTTTCGATATTTGTTTTATAAAGCATTCATACCCTCTAGTCAATTCTCTTAATCTCTGCATTAGCTTCGTCATTTTTAATTTTCTTTAGTCTACCTTTTGCTCTCAAAAAATCTGTCCTCTTAGTTTTTACACATAAAGACATAATCTGGCACAACTTGCTAAGTCTTTGTAGCAGCACATTGTACTTCCAGTGTATCATTGCAACATAACATACATGCTGTGTGCCACATTTGAATGTCATGCATGTAATATTTCCATGCAATCCCTTTGCATAAATAATATAAAACTTCAACAGCAGTTTTCTTCATTTTCACTTTTTGATCCCTACCATGTTCAATGCTCCATAACTTTGCCAATTTTTGTAGCAGTCATAATTTTTGAAACCGTGTAAAGCACTCTACCCAACCTTTACAAGGATGTAAGAAAACAATGTTACAATTTTTCCGACTTATCACTCATTTGGTCAGCCGGGGTCACATATCGACGTATTAGTCCAAAGGACTTCAGGGCCTCTTGGCCCATTTTTTTTATTTTTACTTTTTTATATCACTCTGTTTTACTCATTTCTAGCAATCACCATGCAAAGCGGAATCATGGCAGCCTCCATGCATCACACTAACTCAAGATGCTCTTTTAAATATACAATGCTGATGCTTGCAAGTTTGCAAATCACTTATAGACTTTAACGATTCTGAACCTGAGAGCTTTCGACTTGACAGCTCTCATAAGAACTGCTACTGCAAAGAGAACAACAATGTCGTCACCAAACCTAGACAAGATACCAACTCGGTCATAACCCACTACATTTACTGTCCTATCTGGAAAACCATTGCACACCTAAAATGTCTTAAATCCAGCAGCTCCATCGGAGTACTAGTCATTCCACCACCACACAGACCCAGTACAGATAGGACGACAACTAAACTCACTCTTCTACTACATATCATACTATCAGGAGATGTCCAAGTAAACCCAGGACCCACTAAATGTTGCACATGTGATGTCAACATCAGTCCCCCGCCAGGCCTTCTAACACAATCAAGAAACCGTGGCCACTATGTAGCTCCTAGGTGCCGCATCAATGCAGCTGTCTTCTACACCTGAGCAATTCGTATATGGAACATGATCCCATCACAAATGATTGAAATAGAAAGCCCCATTGCATTTCAAACAGCCATCATGAACCTTCCATTCACCACACCCGATCACCTCAACTGCCTTTAAAATAAATTATTAATTTAACCCATTAACACTCGGCATGTTATTTCTATAGAGTATCTGTTTCCTCAGAAGCTTGACCTAGATTCCGAAAAAATTATGCACAAGTTTTATGGGTGTATCTTTTTTATTATTCATTTTCTGTAATTACAAGTAAGTGTTATCTTGAAGAGCATTGAATTATCTACATGATGATACCTTTTACGTCTTACCTGTCACGTCTTACCAGACAAGTCTTACCTGTCACGTCTTACCGGTTGCAGGTGTTTCACATACTGAAGGCCCCGTTCAGTGAGACAGGTGAGCCCCCACACATAAAGATGGAGGAGTTATCAAACCCCCGCCACGCTCATCTCCGACAGATCTGTTGTCTCTGCTACCGACTGCTCAAACTCTCACAGCAGGACTACAGGAGGAACCAGGTGATAACAGCGCTTATGGTTGACCTGTCTGTCACGTGATGCATTGCCTAGCAACATGTTCATCAAGCCGTCAGAAAGGATGCCAAACACGTTGAGCATCCGGACATTCCATTGAATTTGTTGTTGAAATTCTGGCCCCAAAGTTTGTAATGTGACAACTGTATTGTGGAATGTTTGATTTGGCAGATGTCATGCCACGCTAGTAATTTTATAACCACTATTTGAAATAATTTGTATTTTCATATATCCAGGCGTTACCTTCTGAAATTTTCTGGATTTTAGTAGAAAAACAATGCACAAAACTAGAAAGGAAAGCATACATTTGTTCTGATATACCATCTTTTTCATCCACGTTCTTTGGCTGTGAAGAAACAGTTTGTGAGTGTCTTGCTGTGTTTTCAGGTGTACATAGCCAAGCACTTCTCCTTCATGCAGAAGCAGATAGGTTGTAACGTGCTGGCCGAGGACACAATCACCGCTCTACTTCACAGCAATAGAGAGCTTCTGGAGAAACACATCAAAGAGTCAGAGATTGACACATTCATTGTACTGGTGCGAAACAACCGTGAACCCAGGTACTGTCTTCTTCATCCTTTGATCCTTCTAAAGTGGATATGTTACTTGGTCCACTCTCCATCCCACTGAAGAATAAGACAGCAACAGAATGCTGGAATATCTTAAAGAATGAAATAGAGTGCATCGTAGATAAATTTGTTCCCTTAAAAAAACAAGGGAAACGGACCAGAAAGAAAAACTTATCGAAAGAAGCCATTAGAAAAATTAAGTATAAACAAATGATGTGGAAGTCATATAGACATACTGGAAATGACGAAGACTACAACATTTATAAAGAAGCACTAAACCAAGCTACAGCTGAAATTAGAAATTCAAAGAGAAGCTATGAACATAAATTAGCTTGTAATATAAAACATGACAGCAAGAGTTTTTATGTGTATGTTCAAAGCAAACAGAAAGTTCAGGATAAAGTCGGTCCTCTAGAAGATAGTGCTGGAAATATAATATCGGAAGGATTCTTAATGGCAGAAGACCTAAATGAGTATTTTAGTTCAGTGTTTACCAGAGAAGACACTAGTTCACTGCCAGTACCAGAGGCTAAGTTCAAGGGGGCAGAATCAGACTATTTAAGACAGTTAATTGTAACCCCAGAAATGGTAGCTAAGAAAATTAGGGCTATGAAGGAAAATAAATCACCTGGAGTGGATGGTATTCCACCCAAATTACTATTGGAAATTGTAGAACAAATTAGCATACCGCTTGCAACAGTTTTCAACTTGTCATTAGAAGAGGGAGTGGTTCCTTTAGAATGGAAAGAAGCAAACATTATACCGTTATTTAAAAAAGGTTCGAGAAACAAGTCAAATAATTATAGACCAGTTAGTTTAACATCGGTGATTTGTAAATTATTAGAAAGACTAATTAAAGATCACATGGTGGATTTTCTTGTTAAACATAACTTGATAAACCCATCTCAACATGGGTTTCTAAAAGCGAGGTCATGCTTAACAAATATGTTATGTTTTTTGGAAGATATCACTAAGTGGGTAGATGATGGATCACCAGTAGATATCATCTACTTAGATTTTCAAAAAGCTTTCGACAAAGTGCCACATCAGAGATTACTGCTTAAACTAAAAGCCCATGGCATAGGAAATGGTATAATTAACTGGATAGAAAAATGGCTGATTGACAGAAGACAACGGGTAGTTGTTGATGGGGAGGCTTCAAACTGGAAATCAGTTTTGAGTGGGGTTCCACAGGGATCAGAACTGGGACCTATATTATTCTTAATATATATAAACGATTTGGACGATGATATAGCTAGCAAGTTGTTGAAATTTGCAGATGATACAAAAGTATTTAGAAAGATTAAAAGTGATGGGGATAGATAGCATTTACAAGATGATCTTGACAGGTTGATCAAATGGTCTGAAAAGTGGCAAATGTTGTTCAATTTTGGGAAATGTAAATGCCTTCACACAGGACATGGGAACGAATATGTAGAATATACAATGGGGGGAACTGTACTAAGTACTACTGTAAAAGAAAAAGACTTAGGGCTGACAATTAGTGCTGACATGAAGGTTTCAGAGCAGTGTGGAATTGCAGCTTCAAAAGGAAATCAAATCCTTGGATTGATTAGGCGAAATATAGCATATAAAGAAAAGAACTAATAATACCGCTGTACAAAACAATAGTTAGGCCTCATTTAGAATATTGTATACAAGCGTGGAGGCCATACCGCAAGAAGGACATAGATATGCTAGAAAGAGTACAGAGGAGAGCGACTAAAATGATACCAAAACTGAGGGATCTTAGTTATGAAAAACGCCTAAAAGAATGTGGTTTAACAACACTAGAGACCAGGAGATTGAGAGGAGATCAGATAGAAGTGTTTAAAATATTGAATGGTTATGAAAATATTGATAGAAATATGTTTTTTTCAGTTAAGAAAGATAGAAAGACTAGAGGACATAAAGTTACATTAGTAAAGAAGCAGTGTAGATTAGACGTGAGAAAGTTCTCATTTTCACAAAGGACTGTGAATGAATGGAACAGTTTATCTGATGATTGTGTGGGTGCTAGTAGTGTGAATATGTTTAAAAATAAAATCGACACATACCTCAGAAGGGCTGGATATATGTAGATAAAAGGGTTGGACTCTCGATAAGCCAAAGGGCTTCGTTGTCCACCTGCCATCTAGAGTTAATTCTCTGGATGGCAATCTTGTTAAATCTTGTTAAATCCCTTCCATCTCAAGATTTACCTTGCCAATGTTGTACAGCTCCCTATTTCATTTTAAACAGGAAACAGCCAACATCAGTTTGGGGGATTATTTATATGTATCCATTTTAGTTGCATTTTTAGTCCTTTGGCCGAAGGTCCAAGGGACTATTGCCATCACTCTGCATCCGCCGTCCTCCGTCCGCCGTTAGCTGCCGTATCTCAGAAACCGTTCAGCAACTTTTTCTCTAATTTTGCATAGACATATCTTGGGGCACTGCCACTATGCACGAGAAATCTGTATTTGATTTAATCATTTTAAGGGCTTCCTAGGGCCTCCAAGGACCCCAAAACTGGTAAAAATGTAACATTTGGCCTATTTTTTCAAAAACTGTTCAGTAACTTTTTTTCTAATTTTGCATAGATGTATCTTAGGGTGCTGCCACTATATACAAGAAATCTGTATTTGATTGAATCATTCTAAGGGCACCTAAGGGGCCCCCAAAGTGCAAAAGGTTTACATTATCTAGTGATGTGGTTTTGAGAAGGGCCCTTGAGACCACCCCCAACATTAGATGTTGTGTATTGTTCCACAAAATCAACAGCTGTGACTAATCTCTACAGCCCAGTCCATTGAGACCTTGACTAATCTTTAATTGGTCACAGCACCCAGGCAGAGTAGACACACTTGACCCCTGTTAGACTGAACAGTTGCCTAACACTTTTAAACTGTATCTTCTAAACTATACTGATTTTCTATAATTGCAAGTTGTGTTTATTTTGATGTTCATTTAATTATTATAAAATGGTGTGACTGTGGTGTCTATTGGTTAAAGATGTATTGTCTGTAGAAACCTGTAAGTGACAAACATAGAAAATTAATATTCTGTCACCTGTAGGTGACAAACATAGAAAATTAATATTCTGGACAACTATAGAGTGAAATATCCTACACTTTATTTATATCAAATGCATTCTACTGTTCTGTTTACGCTTGCCATGCCTTGTGTAGACATGGTACTGTGTAAATCAATTGTATCAATATAGACTAATAATTACAGATTCACAATATAGTTGAAACCTGAAACAACCAAATGTCAACCATTAGAAGAGTTGACATATTTAAGGCACAATAAAGCCTTTTGTGTCAAGACAAATACAATTCAACCAATACCCCTATCTGAACACTGCCTGTTTTTCACCTATTACATTCGCTTTGTTTAGGTATGTGGTTCTTTTTATAAAAAAATTTAGTTTCTTTCTGTACCTGTCTACGTATGATAACCATTTGTCCGCCCTGCTCACAATAAACATCACATGAATGATAAAAGGAAGATCACTACTACTTAACTTGTGGATTATTATTATTATTATTATAAAACTGCTCTGCTACTGCTTGGTGGACAGTTAATTAGTGGATCAAGTTCAAATACATCAGCACGTTTTTCACACCTGCATGGTAGTTTAGGCTCAGTAGTGTGCTGGCAGCTACTAAACCTATAGGCTTGTGTGAAAAGGATAGTTGGCAGAAGAACTAACTTCAAAGCACTATTGCATCCATTTAGCCAGGCAGCAGTCACACTGTCCCAGTGTCTGCTGCTATGTTTATATAATAATTATGTAAACATCACATGAATGATAAAAGGAAGATCACTGCCACTTAACTTGTGGATTATTATTATTATAAAACTGCTCTGCTACTGCTTAGTGGACAGTAAGCTGCAACTGTCTTTGAGTTTGTTTACATTTTGACAAACTACTATTATATAGCACTAATTTTTGAATGAATCACATTTTGAGAATGCATGTCATTGTTTGCGGTGTAACGTTTGTATGCTTCATTTTCTGCTGCTACAAGTTGCATTCATCTGAAAGATTATTCAATTACCTATCCAATGATAATACATATGTTGTGGTGTTGGATATATAGCTTTGGTATATTGTACACGAGGGTTGTGATAGGAAACTAATGGACATTGCGATAGTGCAGAGAGACAGTACGAGATGTGTCACTCAGTATATGAAGTGTGACTTTCAGATACTTAATTTTGTAGTTCAATGGATTATGATGGGCCTCTCCATTAGCTCCCTATATATTTGTAAGTTAGGTGAGTAACACCTTCGAAGTTCTGACAGCAGGACACCACCTTCGGTGAAGTCGAGACAAAAGTTTTACAAAGGCTTCAATTTCAAACGGTCTATCACCGTCCAGCTGACCCATTTTTTTTTTTTCAAAAACTTTTCAGTAACTTTTTCTTTAATTTTTCATAGACATTTCATGTGGTAGTGCCACTATACACAATAAATCTGTATTTGATTGATTCATTCTAAGGGCACCAAAGGTCCCCTAAAATGCTAAATTTGCTAACTAAAATTAATTGTCTACCTCAGAGTAGCTATATTTATAACTTGTTGTGTATTACACCCAGCTGTGGTGCTAAGATTCTCTGCCTGCTATTGTTTGATGGAAACTGTGACTAATCTGTAATTGGTCACTGGCAGAAGCTTGTGTCAACAGACAGCATAAGCCACTAGACCCCTGTTAAACTGGACAGTTGCCTGTAGGTTTTAAACTGTGTCAAACAGTGAGTCTACCTTTTGCTCTCAAATAATCTGTCCTCTTAGTTTTAAACATAAAGACATAATCTGGCATAACTTGATAAGTCTTTGTAGCAGCACATTTGTACTTCCAGTGTATCATTGCAACATAACATATATATTATATACTGTGTGCCACATTTGAATGTTGTGCATGTAATATTTCCATGCAATCCATTTGCATATATAATTTCAACAGCCGTTTTCTTCATTTTCACTTTTTGACCTCTACCATGTTCAATGCTCCATAACTTCACCAATTTTTGTAGCAGTCATATCATTTTTGAAACCGTGTAAAGCACCCTACCAAACCTTTAAAAGCATGTAAGAAAACAATGTTACAATTTTTCCGACTTATCACTCATTTGGTCAGCCGGGGTCACATATAGACGTATTAGTCCAAAGGACTTCAGGGCCACTTGGCCCATTTTTCGTAAATAATTTTTTTTTATAGTAAATTTGTATTCAACATGTCTGACCCATGTTTTCTGTAGGTCTCTGGACTACATGACTGACCCATGTTTTCAATACAGTAAAACCTGTCTTAGCAGCCACCTGTCCATAACGATAACCTGGATATAACGGTCACTTTTGAAAGTCCCAAATGACTTCCTATTTGTTTGCATTGCCCACTACCTGTCCATAACGGTAACCTGTCTGTTGCCTATAACGGTCAGTTAATTTGGACCGAACCATTCATAGTCATCCTGCCACTTGCGGACAGGTCAAAGGGAATCCATAATAGCCCTGAATAAAATGTCATGGTGTCAGTGTCATGGCATGTATGAGGGACTATCAAATTGCAATCGAGTCACACATGGTGACATCAGCTTGTTGCTGCTGCTATGTGGCTCCTTTAGTCCAGCAAAGAGGAGTAGAATCAGCTTTGATGTCCAAAGAGAAGCCATGAGCATGTAGCCACAGATGGAGATGGGCTGTTGTAATATTTACCTAGGTGGCTTGGCGAAGATGGAGAGACTGCCTAAGTAAATATTGGCCTGTAGCTCAAATTGTATTGATAAACCCTCCTGAGCAAATCTGGGCCAACGTTTGCCTTGCACTCGTTCACACCCTCCTGTTTCCTTTTGGACATCAAAGTTTTTTGTGTTCCCAGTTACTTGGAGTGGGTGATTGATTTCACCATGGCTCAAAAGAAAAAGGCTCCACCTAGTGAATATCCAAGTCATGAAATTCTCCATAACGGCAACCTGTCTATAACGGTAATTTTGCGCAGTCCTGACGATGACCATTATGGAGAGGTTTTTCTGTAGGTTTCTGGACTACATGTATGACCTGTGTTTTCAACAGGTTTCTGGACTAAATGTCTGACCTGTGTTTTCAACAGGTTTCTGGACTACCTGTCTGACCTTTGTGTGTCTAAGAAGAAAGCCATTCCGAAGACCCAGGAACTCATCAGTAAGAGCGTCCTAGATCCACGCAACTCAGACATTCTCATCAAGACAGAGTGAGTACTTACAATAAATAAATTGTAATAACAGTACATGTCTTATATAATGCCACGTGCAAATGATTATTCTGTGATGGTTCACAATATGTTTCATCAAATCAAAACATGATATTAATTATTTAAAATCATTATTTAACATGGAAATATTTGAAATTGGGGAATGTAAAGATAAATAAGAATAAAGTTAACTTATGTAAGATATCTGTTGCCATGGTTACAGAGTGGTGAAGACGAAGATCAATTGATGTAATATATCTATTGCCATGGTTACACAATTAACAAAAGATATATTTTGCCATAGTCAGACCTGCCTACCATTCCGGATTGTCCAGAATCATTCCGGAAACACACCTCAAATTACGGTATTACGGCGAGGGATGAAAATATTACGGATTATTTTATTATCACAAAGATCGTTAATCACTTCCGTGCTCATAACATTTAGCTTCCACTACATTCAACAGATGGCAGCATATATATATATATATATACACGCGCAGCTTGTTGTGACATGGTTTTTCATTCGCTGCTTCTGGTCGTAATCTGACCAATAGGAAACAGCATTACGATAAATTCACATTTCCACGCTCAAACAAAAAGAAGTCACGCGGCACGAAATGATGGCGGTGATCGAAATGGCACAACACTACCAGCCAAGAGGAAATGTGTACTGCAAAAGTTTATAACAGCATACTGACGGCACTCTAACCAGATATGTCTTGTGTGGACAGTGGATACAACTAGTCACGGCACTTGAGTAGAATCTGGACCCACCTCGATTTCGCCTTTATAACTTGAGTTTTGCCAAACTTTGATACCTCAGCCTCAGGCTCAGTGCGTTAGTTCTGTTATTCAACATTATGATTATCCCAGGCATATTTACTTTTAAGAATATTGCATCTTAGAGCACTTTTGAGGCGTAAATAGCACCCCGGTTTTGCACCAACATATCGCCCATTTTACGAGCGCGAAGCGGTAACGCACGACCGCAGCGGTGCAGAGTAGCACAAACCGGGTCGCTATTTGGACTTCAAAAATGCGCTAAGGCCAAGACACTATATTTTTGTAATATAAATATGCCTGGGATGATGTTGAATGAAGGAACTACACAAGTGCCCTAGTCGCAACAGTGTGCAGTGTAAAGTTCGACTGCATTCAAATTGCACCTGGTGATTCTGAATTTGGAGACTACCATGCATTGTGCAATGTAAATCTCTGAGTGGTATTTGTTATTTGCTCTTATTGCATAATCTGGCAGTAATGTGAAATGTTGCTGTTTTTGAAAGATCTATAAATAAAATCAGAATTACAATGGTTAGTATTAAACAGCACAACATTATTGAGGTTCTATCAGTTGCTTAAAGTTTGACTTGTAAAGACAGTAAAACAGTTCTAGTCATTGTAAATCAGCTATGCCGATAGTGTATAGTCGCATTTATATTAGAGTTACGCTTCTTCACGTTTGATTTCCACCAATGCTGGTTATGAACATCTACCTTACCTTGTTAACAGGACGCTTCAAAACACATCACAGTTTATTAGAGACAATTATGTTTTGGGTGCAACTATCATCATAATCACAGTATTAAAGTATTACTGACAGTGGTGTTCTTTTCCTGACAATATCTGACACGGTTCTGACTATTACTGACAGCAGGCCTATATTCCTGAAAATCAGTGTAAATGGGAAGACGGATTACTGACAGGAAGTTTTAGGGTAGGCAGGTCTGCATAGTTATACAATTTACGTAAGATATCTGTTGCCATGGTTACAGAGTGGTGAAGACGGAGGTGGAGTACGAGGTTCACTTTGAGAAGGAGGCAGGAGAGGAGGAGGACGGGGAGGAGTCGACGCCCGTCATCACGAAGGAGGAGGTCGAGGAGGTGGTGCTCTGCTGGAGCGAGGGTCAGGAGCAGAAGCAGAGGAGCATCCTGGAGCTGGCGAAGAGTGCCAAGTGCAGCAAGGAGGACAACCAGACACTGCAGTACTACAGGTGTAGTATCTCTCATGGTAGTAGTAGATATAAGAAAGACAACCAGACACTGCAGTACTACAGGTGTCATATCTTTCATTGTAGCAGTAGATATAACAAGGACAACCAGACACTGCTGTACTACAGGTGTCATATCTCTCATGGTAGCAGTATATATAACAAAGACAACCAGACACTGCAGTACTACAGGTGTCGTATCTTTCATTGTAGCAGTAGATATAACAAGGACAACCAGACACTGCAGTACTACAGGTGTCATATCTCTCATGGTAGCAGTAGATATAACAAAGACAACCAGACACTGCAGTACTACAGGTGTCGTATCTTTCATTGTAGCAGTAGATATAACAAGGACAACCAGGCACTGCAGTACTACAGGTGTCGTATCTCTCATGGTAGCAGTAGATATAACAAGGACAACCAGACACTGCAGTACTACTACATGTGTCGTATCTCTCGTGGTAGCAGTAGATATAACAAGGACAACCAGACACTGCAGTACTACAGGTGTCGTATCTCTCATGGTAGCAGTAGATATAACAAGGACAACCAGACACTGAGGTACTACAGGTGTCGTATCTCTCATGGTAGCAGTAGATATAACAAGGACAACCGAGGTACTACAGATCTGTGCTCGCCTCTTTCTTCCTCACTGCTCTACAGCATAGGGTGGAAATTACATTTTGCCAGTGCAGTCATTTACTGCTTTCTTCATTTCTCTCTGGTTGGTTCCTTATTTGTTTAGTTCCTCAGCTGTGCAACTCCTCCAGCTGTTTTTGGGTCTGCCTGGTTTTCGTTTTTCTAGTGGGTGGGTGTGTTCTACGCTAAGACTTGTTTTGAATTAAACTGTTGTGGTCTCCTTTCAGAGGGTCTGTCCAATCCATGTTCATTTTTAGTCCTTTGGCCGACGGTCCAAGGGACTATTGCCATCACTCTGCATCTGCCGTCCGCCGTCCGCCATTAGCTGCCGTATCTCGGAAACCGTTCAGCAACTTTTTCTCTAATTTTGCATAGACATATCTTGGGGCACTGCCACTATGTACGAGAAATCTGTATTTGATTGAATCATTTTAAGGGCTCCCTAGGGCCTCCAAGGACCCCAAAACTGGTAAAAATGTAACATTTGGCCTATTTATTCAAAAACTGTTCAGCACATTTTTTTCTAATTTTGTATAGATGTATCTTAGGGTGCTGCCACTATATACAAGAAATCTGTATTTGATTGAATCATTCTAAGGGGCCCCCAAAGTGCTAAAGGTTTACATTATCTAGTGATGTGGTTTTGAGAAGGGCCCTTGAGACCAACCCAACATTAGATGTTGTGTATTGTTCCACAAAGTCAACACCTGTGACTAATCTCTACAGCCCAGTCCATTGAGACCTTGACTAATCTTTAATTGGTCACAGCACCCAGGCAGAGTAGACACACTTGACCCCTGTTAGACTGAACAGTTGCCTAACACTTTTAAACTGTATCTTCAAAACTATACTGATTTTCTATAATTGCAAGTTGTGTTTATTTTGATGTTCATTTAATTATTATAAAACGGTGTGACTGTGGTGTCTATTGGTTAAAGATGTATTGTCTGTAGAAACCTGTAGGTGACAAACATAGAAAATTAATATTCTGTCACCTGTAGGTGACAAACACAGAAAATTAATATTCTGGACAACTATAGAGTGAAATATCCTACACTTTATTTATATAAAATGCATTCTACTGTTCTGTTTACACTTGCCATGCCTTGTGTAGACATGGTACTGTGTAAATCAATTGTATAAATATAGACTAATAATTACAGATTCACAATATAGTTGACACCTGAAACAACCAAATGTCAACCATTAGAAGAGTTGACATAGTTCCGCTATACACAAGCAAGAAATCTGTATTTGATTGAATCATTCTAGTGTCATCAGCATATAGTAGAACATACATTTTCTACATCATCATCACTAAGGTTGTTTTAAATTTCACCAGCTGCCATGTCAAGTCCGTTATAATTGTGATTAACAGTGTTCAAAATTATTCAGGTAAATAGCAAATAACAAAGGACACAAGTTTTCTCCTTGCCATAACTCTACACATGAGAAGAAGGCTGACACAGCCTGGCCCTCATTTATACATGATTTAGCATTTTTGTACATGTTGTATACAACTTTCAACACAATACGATTAATACCGCATGAAATTATCTTAGACCACAGGGAGGACCGGTCTACTAAATCAAATGCTTTCTTATAATCGATGAAGGCACAATAAAGCCTTTTGCGTTGAGACAAATACAATTCAACCAATACCCCTATTTGAACACTGCCTGTTCTTCACCTATTACATTCGCTTTGTTTAGGTATGTGGTCAGTCTGGTGTTCTGAACAATCACTAAGGATTAATGAACACTTGTGCAGAATGTCACCCACTTGGCAGGTTTAATTGATCTATTCAGCAATGATGACACTGCTTAGGCCTCACTCTGGACACTGTCACTCACAGTGTTGTGTATTATCTTAGTTGGTGCATTGAGCTAATCTACTTGACCATGAATCAGTGGTGGCTCTGGTTGTGTATTACACCCAGTTGTGGAGCTAAGATTCTCTGCCTGCTATTGTTTGATGGAAACTGTGACTAATCTGTAATTGGTCACTGGCAGTAGCTTGTGTCAACAGACAGCATTAAGCCACTAGACCCCTGTTAAACTGGACAGTTGCCTGTAGGTTTTAAACTGTGTCAAACAGTGAGTCTACCTTTTGCTCTCAGATAATCTGTCCTCTTAGTTTTACACATGAAGACATAATCTGGCATAACTTGATAAGTCTTTGTAGCAGCACATTTGTACTTCCAGTGTATCATTGCAACATAACATACGTATTACATACTGTGTGCCACATTTGAATGTTGTGCATGTAATATTTCCATGCAATCCATTTGCATATATAATGTAAAACTTCAACAGCCGTTTTCTTCATTTTCACTTTTTGAACCCTACCATGTTCAATGCTCCATAACTTTGCAAATTTTTGTAGCAGTCATATTTTTTGAAACCGTGTAAAGCACCCTACCAAACTTTTACAAGGATGTAAGAAAACAATGTTACAATTTTTCCGACTTATCACTCATTTTGTCAGCCGGGGTCACATATAGACGTATTAGTCCAAAGGACTTCAGGGCCACTTGGCCCATTTTTTTTTTTTGAATATCTTAATGCTGGTTTGGTTTGTCCTATTCATGAGTTTGATGTTGATGATCTTAACTTCCCATCTGATTTTAAGAATGTTTCTCAAGTATTTCTTGGTGAATGTTTGTAGTTTTTATGTTGTTGCTTTAGTGACTGTCTGTTTCTCTGAGCCATGAAACAGTACGTATCAATGCTGATGTATTATCACTAGACATTGTTTTCCACTGAAACTATGCAGGAGTTACTCATGTGTGTTGTTTGAGTTTCACAAGTGTGTGTTGCAGGCACCAGCTGAACCTGTTCTCAGACATGTGCCTGGGCAGACAGCACCTGGCTATCAAAGAACTCAACGACAAACTCAACATCAACCTTCTGCTCAGGTACATCTCACCTGTAGGCCATGACAAGTGCACAGGCAGCTTGTTTAGCTCTTAACCATATACTGTTTGCTACCATGTAAAGTAACCACAAAGTACTACCATCTATAGAGCATAGACTGTGATGGATATTTTTCCATTACGCCAGATAATTATCATCGGAAACAATTAATTGACTCGTCAATATCATTTCTAGCCTCGATCACACAATATCACCGGAAAATCAGGTGTACCAAAACACAAAAACTCTCTCCCATCATGCATCTGATACTGCCTCGTTTCCAATTTTCTTTCTATCGTTCGCCAAGACACGTTTTTTGTTTGTCGTAATAATATATGTTTTCCTTGTTTCTGTGGAGTATTTTAAAATGTTGTTTTTTATGTAATTTGTAATATAACATTCTTACTGCGTATGGATGCACTTTAATGTGTGCTATTCATAGTCCAGAATGGCGTAGACGTAGTTCGGTATATAGTTTGTTCATTTCACTTTGACTTGTTCAGACCGAGACAAATTTTCAGTTAATTTTTAGTTCGACATAGTTCCTAGGCTGGAATAACATACCTCGATTCGTACCTCTTCTACCTGTACTCAAGGAACTAACCTGGTGGATGTCGGAACAAAATATATTCAGGGGTTCACGGATTACACCACGGAATCCTGACATTCACATTCTGATAGATGCATCAGAGCTGGGTTGGGGCGCTCAACTAGTTTGGGAGACAATGTCAGGTCAGTGGTAACCGAATTTCTCGGACGACACATCAACTTCCTAGAATGAACACTTGTGCAGAATGTCACCCACTTGGCAGGTTTAATTGATCTATTCAGCAATGATGACACTGCTTAGGCCTCACTCTGGACACTCATCACAGTGTTGTGTATTATCTTAGTTGGTGCATTGAGCTAATCTACTTGACCATGAATCAGTGGTGGCTCTGGTTGTGTATTACACCCAGCTGTGGAGCTAAGATTCTCTGCCTGCTATTGTTTGATGGAAACTGTGACTAATCTGTAATTGGTCACTGGCAGTAGCTTGTGTCAACAGACAGCATTAAGCCACTAGACCCCTATTAAACTGGACAGTTGCCTGTAGGTTTTAAACTGTGTCAAACAGTGAGTCTACCTTTTGCTCTCAAATAATCTGTCCTCTGGCCGGAAGCACGTTGGTTCATAGACCTACTAGCTATGTTGGTAGATCTACCACGGTGACTGCCACCTCTCTCAGATCTGCTGTATTAGGGCAGTCTCTACCACAGAGACCCCTCCAACTTGCGGCTTCACGCACTATTAATATCAGGGAAGCCCTTAGAAACTGAGGCTTTTCACAAGAAGTTCCCGATCGTGCATCACAACCACAACAGGCTTCTACTCTCGCCATCTATGAATCTAAGTAGTGGAGTTTTGTCAATTAGTGTAGTTAAAGGAAAGCTACTCCATTCTCTGCCTCTTCGGCTTTAGTGGGCGACTTCATTCTTTTCCTCTTTAATGAGAAGAAACTAGCTATGTCTACTGTTGAGGGATACAGAATGGCTATAGAAAGTACCTTGCTCGCCACTACTGGTGCGGAGGTGGGTCGTTGTGACACTCTCAGGACTCTGATTAGAAATCTTGGAGTTGACCAGGCCAAAGTCCACCGTCCCGTGCCGGACTGGGACCTCTTCTTGGTTCTCAAGTGACTGTCACAACCCCCTTTTCAACCCTTAGAGTCTGCTTCTTTGAAGCTTTTTACCTAGAAAACTGCCCTTTTAGTCACACTTGCTTCTGGCCATAGAAGGAGTGAGGTACACGCCTCTTGTTTTCTCCCTTTGCTTGGAAGCCAGACTGGTCTTCTATCACCTTTTTAGTTAGCCCTTCCATTCTGGCAAAACCCAGTTAGCAAAGAAGGGTGCAGAAACATTGCTGTCCGTTTCTATTCCTGCTCTCAATAACATGTTAGGAGAGGACATGCAGGAAGATCTTCTACTGTGCCCTGTTAGGGCAGTGGAAATTTACCTCCACAGAACCAAGGAAACTCGAAATGTCATTTCAACCGAACCATAAAGGAGATATATCCCCAGTTACTTTATACAGATGCATAAGAAATTGTATTTAATTTTGTTATAACCTGGAGGGTGCCAGATTGCGATCTACTTCTAAAGCGCACTCAGTTCGAGCTTTGGCGACTTCCTTAAACAAGCTTCCATGCAGCAGATTCTAGCTGCAGGAACTTGGAAGTTATTGCACACTTTTATGTCATACTATTTAAAGGACGACTCTTCTGAGTGGCCAGATATCTTGTCTGGCACCACTTGTGACTGCGGGAGTTACCCTGATGTAGGCGAGTTATCGTCCCACCATCCTAACTCTTGATTCATTCATTGTTTCCGATGGTAATTTTCTGGCATAATGTAATTTTAATTTTTAGTATTAAAATATATTTCCAATAGCCTAGATACTTACCATTAGAACTTCTAGGACCCACCTTACCTTCCCCACGTCTGATACCTCACTCTGCATTTAGGTAATCACGAAAAATTGGAAACAAGGCAATATCAGTTGCATGATGGGAGAGGATTTTTGCGTTTTGGTTCACCCGGTTAGCTGGGTGGTATCATGTGATCGAGGGTAGAAATTATATTGATGAGTCAATTAATTGTTTACGATGGTAAGTATCTAGGCTAATGGAAATATATTTTAATACTGAAAATTAAGTTTCTGAATAGTCTTGATGCATTAATTGTAGTGTGGATGAATGCTTCCCAGAGATATCGATATGGTGATCGAACGAACAGGTCTGGCTGGGGGTGATGTGTGAAGCACATTGACCAGTCCTAAAAGGACCGGATTCCTTTTCTTTTTTACAAGAATGATTACTAAGAAATTGTCAAACATACATGATTACCGAGTATAATTTATCTTTCCATCTTGTGACCTGTTGCCTTGCAAAAGCTCCATCAATCCATTAAAAAATGGATGCCGAAAACTTGGAGTGTTTAGACATTCCATCGTATATTTTCTTGAAATTCTGGCCCCCGAAAGTTTCTCTTTATGACAAAACGTAAGTTTTTAAAGTTACAATTATATGCAGGAGTGTTTGGTCTAGGATTTGTCATGCCGCAATAATAATACAATTCACAGCTATAACCATTATCAACATTGTTGGCAAAGCTTGATAGAGGTCATGCGCATATTTTTAAGTGTGACTTAGGGAAACCACAACACAATGGATCCACCCATTCCTGCCGTCTCTTGTGTGTGTAGGTGTCTGGCAGATGAGAAGTTGCCGTGTGATCTGAGGGCGTCGTTCTGTCGACTGATGCTTCACCTGCATGTCGACCGAGACCCCCAGGACCTCATCTCTCCTGTGAAGTACGCCCGACTCTGGGACAAGATACCTGAGGTCATCTCCATTGAAGAGTACGTAACAAATATGTCCGACACAACTTGCCACTGCCATTCCTACATACTAGCTTATACACACCTAACAAACCCTGGCACCACCTGGGGAATGACAACTTAATTTGTTTCCTGATATAAGGAACGTCTATATAACCTTTCAGACTTTAATTTCTACAATCAAAATTTCTCTAGAAAACATTTAATTTCTGCAATCAAAATTTCTCCATGGAAAACATTTAACTTCCGCAATCAAAAATGCTCTATGAAAACATTTTCTCACTGCGATATTATATTCCATTACCATCCACAAAGGATTGACCAATATGATCATAACGTATTGAAAAGTGAATAAATGAGCCACAATTTACTAATAGAATCATAAACAGATACATGGCAAATCCCAAGGAAATGTACGGGAATGTGAAAAACAAATGTTCAATTTAAACAGTTTACTGAAATATACATCCATTTCTTGGAGTAGTTGTACCGTTTGCACATCAAGGAATACATAACAAACATGTCCAATACGACTTGCCACTTCCATTCATACATACTAGCTTACACACAACTAACGGTTGGTTTGGTTGTGGCATTGTCACAAGTGACACATGGACTGATGAATGCTGTGTGTGTCTGTGTAGCTATGACAAGAACCTGAAGGAGCAGCCAATGAACCTAAAGAGGGAGGGGCTCTTCGACAGTGCTGGTACCATCATTTTTGTCGAGAAGTACTTGTGTAAAGTCGCCTCAAACACCTGGTCCTTCGACAATGGCGAACAGAACAAGCTCACGTTTGAGGTAAAGGTTTACAATGGGTCGATGTTATGATATTGGATTACATGGCCTGTACAATATAGTAGCGTGACTATCTCTAATCTAATTAATGTCATGCATAGTAAGCAAGTTCCAGCTACATCACCATGCCACTGTGTTGTAATAAACTGTTTGAATTCATACAAAGCTAGTTTGCGTGCACTAATTCAGTCACGGTGTCAGTAAGTTGTTTCAACGGGTGTTAGCAGAACTCGGTGGAACAATAACAACGGGGAAAAAGAGCTGACCGTGTCAGTTTGCGAGATGGATCGCTATATCCTACCAGATCCAATTCCCGCCTCGGGAAATCTACCAGTGCAATGGGGGTGATTCAAGAAGCAGTGTCAGGAAGTTTTGGACACAAGTGAAAAGGCAGAATCAACAAATAACGTAAAGGTTGCCATGATGCAAACAATTGGAGAGAAGGGAAACAACATATTTGACAACTTCATCTTTCTGACAGCACAGCCAACGTTCAATGAAGTCATAGACACATTTGACCAGTTCTGCAAACCGCGAATTAGCTTGTTCGCAGCATGGCACCAGTTTCTAACTATACAGCTAGAATGGTCGCTCCATCGATGAGTTTCTGACGGCTCTCAACAAGCAAGTGGCACCACACAACACACAGTGAGACAATTACCTGCATTTGGCAAAGAATGCTACACGTGTAAAAAGAAGAACCATTTGTCAAAATGTTGCAGAGCAAGAAAGGCCCATCTGACCAAAACATTGCAACCACTGAACAATCACTTGCCTACTGTGATGTGACAACGCCGGTGGTGGTGCAATGTGATGCTAGTACGCAAGGGCTAGGAGTGGCTCTGGTACAAGAGGGCAAGCCTGTGGTGTACATCTCTCGTTCATTGATGAAATGTGAGCAAAATTATGAACCAATCGAATTTGAGTGTCTAGCAATTATTTTCGCATGTCGAAAATTCGACCAGTACATCTAGGGGCACTCAGATGTCCCAGTCCACAGCGACCATAAACCTCTAGAGGCAATCATCCGAAAGTCACTGCTAGATGCACCAAAGCGTCTACAACGGATGATGCTCACACTGGAACGGTACAACCTGAGAGTGGTGTATAAACCAGGCACAGAACAGCTAGTAGCAGACGTGTTGTGAAGAGCTCCATCGTCACGCCGACCCGTCAATGAGATGTCGAAGGAACAGATCTTCCAGTGTGCTATACAAGATGACATAACAAAAGAGTTCGATTCAGTTGATCCACAGATGTACGTCAACGTCTGCGAGCCCAAAATCACACAAATTCGACAAGCGTCAGCTGCTGATGACACATTGCAATGATTGTTGACGATGGTTATGTCAGACTGACCGGACCACTAACACATGCTACCACATGAGCTGAAACCACACTGGACATTTCAAGATAACATTTCTGCGCATGACGGGATCCTGTACAAAGGGCAACAAATGATCATTCCGCAGACCTGTCAGAGAGACCTGCTACAAAGACTTCACAGCAGTCATCAAGGAATCGAAGCAACACTGCGAAGAGCACAAGATAACATCTACTGGCATGGAATGAGAAGCGACATCAAGCAGATGATCAACAGTTGTCAAGCATGTGCAAAACGAAAGAAAGACCATCCCAACAGAAAGAGATGCTACGAAGCCACAACATTCCAGCATACATAGGCAAAGATTGGGATCGACCTGTTTATGTATGCCAACGATACGTACAATATCCTGGTTGATTACTACTCAGATTTCTTTGAGTTCACAAGGCTTGTCGAACAGAGATCGGAAACTACCATCCAAGCAAGGAGCAGTTCGCAAGATATGGGGTGCCACAAAATGTGCAATCAGATGGAGGACCACAGTTCATGAGCACAAAGTTTAACTCCGGTCAGAAAAGAAACAACTGTGTTCGTGAAATGGTTGAAGAAATATGATCCAATCAAATGGTGACAGGGGACAGTGGCAGATAAATGCAGTGACCGATCGTACATCGTTGAAATAAAAGGTTGACTACTCCGACGCAATCGACGTTACCTGTGAATAGACCACGCCGCACGACATACACAGGAAACACAGATTGAACTGGAGGCAGAGAAGGAAGACATACCAACAGTGGAGAATACCATCGAATCGAGTGATACGGAAGTGTGTGACCTGCCAGTGGTGCCCGGCACACCAAAGCCACCTACCCCACCGACTTTGCCGAAGAGCCCAAACAGAGAAGACTCGTTCATGCAGACTAGTGATGAAACCCTTGCGATTTCGATAAGAGGAGTCGTGAAAGTTTGGACTTACGATAGTTACTAGATGGCACACCGTAGTGTTAAGTAGAGAGGTCAACTTTACAGATTTTGCCATTTATGGACTATAAGAGTAATTTGGACTCTGTGGTAAAGATCGCAGCCGTAGGAGGATCACGTGCTGGTAACCTCTGACCCTATATTTAGGTTGCATATTGTTTAGTTAAAAAAGGGAGATGTTACGATATTGGAATACATGGTTATAGGCCTGTACAATGTAGCATGTGGGTTGTTTGTGCGTGCGTGCGTGCGTGCGTGCGTGCGTGCGTACGTGTTACTATGCAGTAAGCTTAGAAGTTTCTGTGTGTGCAATGTGTTTATAATGGTGGATGGTGAGAATGTCGGTATGTGTTACTAACCAGTAGTTTTATCAGCTCTTTCCATGTTTATATCTTCTTCTCCATGGATGGTAACAACATCTGTGTGTGTTTTTCCAGGTGGTTCAGATGGCCCGCCACCTCATCTACTTTGGTTTCTACAGCTTCAGTGACCTGCTGCGACTGACAAAGACTCTGCTTCAGATCCTCGACTGTGTCCGAGGTAATATTTCTGACAGGCAAACAGCACGTTGAAAGGTTAGAATCAGCATATCGCACGCAGTGGCTCTATATACCTTCTTCGTGGAGGGTAAGAGTGTCTACATGTATTACTAAATAGGGGCATTAGAAGTTCTTCTTTATGGTAGTAAGTGTGTCTGTATGTTTTACGTACTAAGTTCTTCCTCATTCATAATTAGGTTGGTCTGTATCAGTTTTTGCAGAGGTAAAAAAGTAAAAGGGTAGTTTCTGTGATCTTTCAATGATGGTGAACAGAATGGGTTCATGTTTGATGTAAAGTTTTATGCACTGTCGATGTTGAAATAAGGTCAGGTGTAACCATCATGCACTGGATTTGCCATGAGCATGGGTGAATAACAATATTGTAGATCAGTTCTCATTAAAGATTGACCAATGTAATAAGTGTATAAATAAAATGACATCATGATTTGATTTGTTAGTGTCATGGTGCCCCTGTATGAATATCTCCCAGTGTCATCTGGTCCAGCTTGACTTTGTCACTTCAGCTTGTTGGTGTCACCGCGGGAATCTTCCCTCTGTCCAAGCAGGTCACCTGAGCAATGGGTTTACACTGACCACAATCAGGAGCCAGGAGACTCAGTCGTCCACAACCCCCCCTGCCTGTGTTATAGACAGGGAGAAGGAGAGCGGACTGGTCATGGAGACAAAGTTGAAGATCATCGAGATCCTCCAGGTAAGATCTGCTGATCTTTACACTCATTTTAGTAGCTAAGATCCTGGGGACCGTTTCACTAAGATATTGAACTCCCAAAAAGTCCAACGTTAAACAGAATCCTGCAAAAAGGCACTGCCATATGACTGAGGACACTATTTCACATAGGACACTATTTCCGCAACACACCAGCAAGTGTCCTAGTGGTGCACCCTGGTGTTGATAGTTTTTAGTATGCAAGGTCACTGTTAAGGAGTAAACTCGATTTTAAAAAGTGAAATCATGCTTATGAGCTGATAAGAATGTTAGTGAAATGGTCCCCTGGCTTTCCTTGCATTCTCTCTCGTGTG
This sequence comes from Paraescarpia echinospica, assembly GCA_020002185.1. NCBI lineage: Eukaryota > Metazoa > Annelida > Polychaeta > Sabellida > Siboglinidae > Paraescarpia > Paraescarpia echinospica. The sequence goes on from CM034531.1 coordinate 18,445,438, forward strand.
AAACATTCTCATTTTTACTAAGCATTTGATTTGTCAAAATCACTCACTGCAGTTGTATTCAGTCGTATCTTTGCTATGAAATAATGTATAGTTCTTGTGCTTTCACAAAATTATGACTTTTACACAAATATTATGTGAGTACATTGTTACCATGTCTTTGCATCTTATCGTTTATTCATATGTTAAGTGTTTTTCCATATTTCTCACTCAAAAAATTATGAATTGGAGTAAGTACCCACATAACATTAGTTAATTATTAGCAATTATATTTTTGACACAGTTTGTTATAATAAAATTTTCTTATAGTAATCAGAATGTATTTATTGTAGTTCAAAGTGTTCTAACTTGTGTCATTGTTTTGTTTTCAGCAGAAACTATTGCTAACAGTGCTTACTTAATTTGTTGTGGCTTTTTGTGACTCGGTTTTGTTATGAGATGTTGAGATGTTGTTCAGTAATTTGAATATGGCTCAGTTGTGAAACAAGATTTTGAATGAGATATAAAGTTATCAGTGGTAACGATTATGTCATTGAAAGTTTAGTTCAATCATAATTAATTATGATATTAGCAGTAAATACACTACGTAGCATGAAGTAGGGTGATGTAGGGTGAGGTAGACTGAAGTGGGTGAGGTAGGGTGGGGTAGGTTGAAGTAGGGTGAGGTAGGGTGGGGTAGGTTGAAGTAGGGTGAGGCAAGCAGGGTGGGGCAGAGTTAGTCAGGGTAAGATAGGATGAAGCAGGGTGAGACAGGGTGTACAGTGAAGTAGGATGAGGTTGGGTGAGGCAGATAGGGTGAGGTTAATTTGAAGTAGGCTGAGATGGAGGGGGGTACGAGGGCGAGAGCTAGGGTGGGAGGAGGGAGAGGAAACAACAAGAGAGCACAAATACATTATGGATGACAGTATTATGATGTGAATGGTGGGGCAAATGGAGGGTGGGAGAGGGGAGGGCAGAAGAAAATGAGAGAAAGTGAGGAGAGAGCTAATGCCTGCGGTCTACAGTGTAGTGATGTAAATGCGTGTGTCATGTGGTGTCATGTGCCTGTCACGTGATCTTTGCACATCTCTTCCAGTTCATCCTGAATGTGCGTCTTGATTACCGCATATCATATCTGTTGTCCATCTACAAGAGAGAATACAGTGGCAACCAGTTGCCCCATGGTAACTAAGTAGACCTTGACCTCGTGACCTCAGGTCACATGACAACCGAACCTTGCTAACTCGCTGTCACCTCCCGCTTCCTGTTGCCTGCTTCCGTCTTGTCAACTGTCACACTGTCACCCCAAATGATCTTTTTATTGTCATAAAATGTTATGTGGTAAAATCTATATCCTAATGTCCCGACTGCCTAAATGTGGTTGACATATTTTAACAGTTATCTAATTTTGAGAATTTACCTGCTGTACAGTACACTTCAAATACAAATGTCTGTTACCTGTGGACACAGATGCTGTATCATATATAGCCGTGCAATGATGTTCCTCTGCACATACAGTCATGTTAACATTACATTTGCCGCAAAATTAAAGAGATAACGGTCCAAGTATATTGTTATGTGATTCATTGAAACTGATTTGGGTGGTGAATATATTACAGTAGAGATTGTTTATAATTATATACCATGATTTTGTAATAAAAAAGATCAGACATGATACCTTTCATGCATATTTAAATCTTCTGGCTCACTCTACAAAGCCCTGACAGTGGTAGTAGTAATAGTTGTGATGCTGCATAAGGCTAGCAGAGAATGACGTTGCATGAAGAATCTGTTGTTATCTTCTGGAGAAGAACCAACTTAGAACGCTTGCAACCAGTGTAGTGAACAGGAGAGGTTTGACAAATGTGACAATGGCTAGCACATCTCTACTCTGGCGTGCTGTCTCTATGGTGCCCTGTATTGTTGCTGTGTCTTTTGTAGTGTTCTGTGCAGTCGGGACAGCTGGTTTCTTCCTGCAGGTTTCTTCCACTGATATCGTCTCTACTCCTAGTTGCAGCTCTCTGGTGGCGGTGCTCCTGCAAGTTATACTCACTAACATATAACACCACTAAGGAGGAATCTCACAAAAACTCAGTTCTAGAACCTGTCTTTAGTTTTGTTCAGAATCACATAAGATAATGTTTGTGTATGAGACGTCCAGCATGATGTCCGCAGATGAAATTCATGAAAGAAATTCCACAACACAAGCAGTTTAAAGACATATAAGAAGAAAGTAAGAAACTGACCACATATAATTTGTTTTCATATGTTGAAATTATTGCAGCAGTGAGTAACCAGACGTCCAGATGATAATAACCCCACCAAAGTTACTTTTAAGTTACTGAAATTTGACACAATCTTTTCCCTAATTTAGATATTAAATAATCAATCAAATACTTCCACCACTGTTTATAGACAGTATATAGAAAGTATCTGCAGACCTGAACAAGCTGGAGCTATTGTGTTTCTGAAGCACCAAAAAACTGGCATCACCCCCATACTGGTAATACTTTGGTACATCATTTATCTGCATAATAAATCTGGTAATTATGGCCATTCAGAGACACATTACAATATTAAAACATGGAATGTACATATTAAGATTATTTTTAAAAGCATTAAAATAAATATATATATATCACTTAAATAGATAAGAACATTTATAAATAATAGTTTAAAAAAACTACATGTTAAGAAAGAATAATAATAAAAGTAAAATGTGGATAAAAATGCTCACATTTCATTTAGGAAAAAGAATTTGCATGTTTAAAAAGAAGTGTGTTCAGTTGCTTCATCACGTATCATCATGGCCTGTGTGAAACACATACAGGAGCAAACATTCATGCACACATGTACACATGTCTTGCTCAAAGTGAACTGCTGCTCTTTACAGTTCTTGCTGAATGTACAACTTGACTACCGCGTCGTTTGGCTGCTGACAGTTCTGCGGGTGGAATACACCCACTGCCAGACACACGCAACAGGCAAACAATCACCTTCACCATCCCACTCTTGACCAGTCCAGTTCTGCCTCTAACTCAGCATCTTGACACGTTCCCACGGCCACATTCTTCATTAACACAGTCTAATTCACCCTGGCATGTTGTGTCATTATCAAGGTTTTTTAAGCATTTGAACTAATCTCTTGTCGAATCATTCTGTGTTTTATCGAAGCCTTGTCTGTAATAAAATAGCCAAAAGCTGGGATCCACAGAAGTTCTCGCTCTGGCTAGATTTTAATTATTATTATATAAAAGAAACATCCTGTATATTAGTAAAATACATTGGTACCTAATATATTCTCATCTGATTCTACATCAGCGTTCATAAAATTATTGTTTATTTTCTGTAGCAAGGCATCATGCACAGATTTGCGGTAATTTTGTGTAATTAAAACAAAATACTTTTGTGACTAAGAGGCCGAGTTGGCATGGTAACCCATAGTTCCGTTTATACAGTGGAAGTATGGTGTAAAATAGAAATAGTTTTACAGAAATTTCTTTTTTATTTATTATATTTTAGTAGTGTTAGAACATAAATCATTTATCTGTCATTTTATTTTACGTTCATTTTTGGTTTTGTTATATTTTGCTATTAATAGTTCAATTTTCCAACCTATATGTTAAAATGGAAGCAGCAGATCTTGTTATATTTTAGAAACGCCTTTATGTTAGATTAGTATCTTTTCTTTGAATTATTATGTATGCAACATGTTAGAATACCTTTACACAGTGTATAAAACAGATGTGAAATAAAATTATATCGCTTTGAATCTCATTTTAAGAAAAAGCAAAGCAGAATAATCAACTGTGACACTTGAATGATAATAAACCTTACAAGGTAGTCAAAGGAATTATCTACTGGCCAAAACATACATGCAGTTATGTACATAATCATGAGCACTCAAAAAGTCCTACTGAAATTTACCTATCCATCACATGACTTGTTGCCTAGCAACAAGGTCTACCAAACTATCAAAATGGATGCTCAACATGTGCAGCTGCCAAATATTCTATTGTATGTTATGTTGAAATTCTGGCACCTAATGTTTTATTTTGTAACAAAAACAGGGCAGAGTTGTTAAGGAAGAACCACAAGTGGGAAATATTGATTTTTTCCAGATGTCATACCACCATCGTAGTGTAATTCACATATGTGAACAATTTTCAGTAGGCAAAGCTTAACGCAGCACAGGCATAATTATAATTGCGACATAGAGTGATAGACAAACAGTGACTTACATAATCCGGCAATTGCTACTAAGATTGAAAAGAAGCTTGTTAGGAGCAATTGAATATATCACAATGTATTGACTTTCGTTACTGTGCTTCATCTGATGCCACAGATATATTCTCACAGCACAAGTCACTGCAGCTGCTTTGACACAACTCACTAGTATTCCAAGTCGAGTCCTTATGCACTGTATTTCAGCATGCTCGAATCTTGTAACTGTATGTTAGCCCTAAGTGGTGCAACAAGAATCCATAAGACCCACAAATAATAATAATAATAACTGATAACTTCTATTGCACCTAAATCCTTGGAAACCAAGCTCAGAGGCGCATCAAAACAAAAGGATTGGTCAGTCTCAAAATCCATAAGTAGTATTCCAGTTGTCAACAGATGGGTCAAGGCGCTAGGGAGCTATCATGGATAAGCAAGATTGTAAAGATAAGTTTTTAAATGACGATGGAATTTTGTAATATTTTCAACTGATCTAACACTAAGAGGGAGCATATTTCAAAGAGAACCCGTCTGATTCCAAAAGCAGGGCTCCACAACATATACCGTTGACTGGATTTTAATTAATTTCAACATTAATGGGGAAAATGTTTATATAAAATGTTTTGCTTATTAGTAAAATGCCTAATACATTCTCAGCTTATGCAAAACTCTTCTTCACATGACTTTTTACAGCCATCGGACATGTTTAAACTGATGATTATTTCACTACTAATGCGGGCAGTATCATGTCATACAAAAATTCTTTGGCCAAGACACAAAAAAGCTTTCATTCATCCGATAGACTGTCAAAGTTAAGAAAATCCAATCAGAGTTTCGGGTGAACTATAAGGGTTGGCATATGTTGTGTGTGCATTATCCTACTTGCATGATCCTCTTGTTTCTGCGTAATCTTTCTCTTATTGTATGCATGTCTTGCCATGTTTCTGCATGCCATTTATAAGGAGGACGCCGCTCTCTTGAAGTGTGAAGAACCAATTTATATTGTTAGTTAAAGTCACGTATTAAGAAATGCCTAATAAAATTACATATCATATTTTATAAATTATAAAAGGATCATACAATTAATTTAAGTGTACGAGTTAATGTTTAGGAATTATCCTGAATGTATTTTGTGTGTTTGTCAAGAAACTTTTAAATATATAAACTGTTAATGTAGTAAGTGTTATTGATGCTGTGAACTTGTAAACATTAAAGTATTACATCATTTCTATATTCCCACGTACAGATCTGGATTTAACTCAAATCGGCATTCAGGCTGAGGAGATATTTGGCGGAAGGTAAGCAAATTCAACCATTACAGAGTCCCTTACTTTCACATGTCTAATTACATCTGTCATACCTTTAGCAGCAGCTTAAGGTATAACTTTCTTTATTTGATACAGTAAACAATCACTAAATGTCATCCTCATTCTCATACGTGTCATTGTGTTGAGCATCACATGTGTCACACATGTCATTGTATCGAGTGTCACACATTGCATTGTATTGAGTGTAACAAATACCATATTGTTATTGTATGGAGTGTCACATGTATCTTTGTATTGTGTGTTTTTCTTATTTATTTATTTATTTATAACTGTTACATATTACTATTTTATATTGCATGTACATTTGTTTTATTTGTTTTAAAATGCTGCTATACTCCAAATTAATTTCCCTCCTAAGGGACAATAAGTATTGTGACTGATTGTCATTGATTGTTACATGTATTTTTGTATTGACTGTCACATGTATCTTTGTATTGAGTGTCAAATGAGTCATTGTATTGAGTGTCACACATTGCATTGTATTGAGTGTAACACATACCATATTGTTATTGTATTGGGTATCACACATATCTTTGTGTATAGTGTGACACATGTCATTGTATCAAGTGTTACATATGTCACACGTGTCATTGTATCGAGTGTTACATGTGTCATTGTATCAAGTGTCACACATGTCATTGTATCAAGGGTCACACATGTCTTTGTATCAAGTGTCACACATGTTATCGTATGGAGTGTCACACCTGTCATTGTATCAAGTGTCACAAGTGCTATTACATCTAGTGTCACAGATGTCATTGTACTGAATGTAACCCATATCACTGAGTGTGCTGTGTGTCACTGAGTGAGCCCTATGCCACTGAGTGTGTCGTGTGTAACTGAGTAAGTCCTGTGTCACTGACTGTGTTGTGTGTCTATGCAGTGTGGAGGCGGCGGAGTTGGATCTGGATGGCCAGGGTGGTCGCACTTTCCTGCGAGTCCTGCTCAACCTTGTCATGGCCAACTACCCCACCCTCGTGTCTGGCGCCCTTCAGCTGCTCTTCCGCCACTTCAGCCAGAGACAGGAGGTGCTGCAGGCCTTCACACAGGTACGCACTATGGGATGTCTTTGCGAATGGTGGGGAAACATATTATGACAGTTATAGAAGACATTATCTAATCTATCTAATTGTGTAACTTATATGATAATGATAACAATGGTGATATGTATATATTTGTACGATGTCACTGTCTGTAGGTGCAGCTGCTGGTGGTGGAGAGTGGACAAATAATGTCATCATGTTGGTGTCATTTTATTTCTATAGGTACAGCTGCTGCTGTTAAAGACAATGCCATGTCTGTCACTGTAGGTGCAGCTGCTGATGTCAAAGAATAACAAGATAATGCAGTGTTTCCCCTGGAATATGACAAGCATGGCATGTCATCTCGCCATTTTTCTATGTCGCCCAAATTGCCGCCTCAGCTATTTCATGCACCCATTTTATTTCGTTTTTTCGCGATATATTCAGCGTCGGCGAGTGGCGTGAAATGACACCACAAAAAGTCACTTACTTATATTCTTGCAAAATCGCAGATTTGTAGCAACATTGTTTAGTCGTCTTAACATCGCTCAGGACCGGTTAGGATTTACCTCTTGGAATTAACTCCATTGGACAATGTGAATGACATCACTTGTAAGTTGTCCAATCACGGAATATTCCCACGGGATCCAGGTGTCTCCTACACTTTGCGGAGTTTCGACATACTAGAAATCTAGATATTCATGTAATATGGTGCCCAAACGGTAACTACATTTGGGAGACATGCGGAGAAAAAAACAAAGAAAATGGTAGCTGAACTAAGATGTCTTTTATGCTCAATTTTATTATTATAGTATGTGCCCACATTAAATCACAATGATGTTGAATTTCTGGTTTATGACGGTGTGGCGGGAGTAAAAACCGTACAGGCTGATGGCACTACGTCACTATTCGGCATTTGTGTCAAATCCGGACCCTTTTGATGTCCAAATAAAAACCAAGCATCCTATTCATTAGTCGACACTTGTATCGAATCCAGATCCTTTTGAAGCCCAAACAGCGACCCGGTTTACGCTAGTCTGCACCGCTGCGACCGTGCGTTACCGCACAGCGCGCATAAAATGAACGATATAGCAGCATATGTTGATACAAACCAGGGCGCTATTTACGCCTCAAATGGGCGTAAGACGCAATATTCTTAAAGGTAAATATGCCTAGGATAATGTTGAATGATGGAACTATCTCACTGAGGTATCAAATTTAGGCAACATTCAAGTTATAACAACAAAATTGAGGTGGGTCCAGATTCGACACAAGTGCCCAGAAGTGTATTCAACTAATATTCTATGCCGTTTTAACAAAATAAAGAATATGATTCGTAAGATATTTGTATTTGATTGAATTGTTCTAAAGGCTCCCTAGGGCCTCCAAGGGCCCCAAAACTGGTAAAATGTTTAAATTTTGCTTATTTTTTCAAAAACTGTTCAGTAACTTTTTCTTTAGTTTTGGCATAAACGTATCTTAGGGTAGTGTCACTGAACACAAGAAATTTGTATTTGATTGAATCATTCTAAGGGCACCTCAGGGCTTCCTAAAAAAGCTAAATAATCACATTTTCCTTGTATCTGCTTGAGGTTGCTGATTCAGTTTGGTAGAGTGCCAGTATCTTGTGTAATGGACTCCTCACACCCACCCCACTCTGGAGCCTAGCTGGTCCAGCTGGCTATTGTGCCATTGAGACCTTGACTAATCTTTAATTGGTCACAGGCAGAGAGAGCAGAGGCATTAGACCCCTGTTAAACAGCCCAGTTCAAAACTATTGATTTTCTATAATTGCAAGTTTATTTTGATGTTCATTTAATTATTACAAAATGGTGTGACTGTGCTGTCTATTGGTTAAACATGTATTGTCACCTGTAGGTGACAAACATTGAAAATTAATAATCCGGACAACTATAGAGTGAAATATCATACACTTTATCAAAAATAGATAAGCGAGCGAAAATGAACAACTCGAAACACATCCAAAACATGAGATTCTACGGTCACTAGCACCTTGTGGCTCGTCTTGACCCGACCATTTTGGTATCATTTGAAAGTATGCACTTTTTTATTATGCTGGCGTCATTTATATTTCCCAGTAACTGATCATAGAACACCTACAGATGGACCTATAATCGTGCCGTTTTCGGTGTTCTGTACGGTTCCGAACGATGTTGGCGGCGGGTACTCAGTACAATAATCTTCTGATTGCGGCGCTGTTTTCCTCATTTGCATAGGTTCAGATATGCGCACTTCACCATTTCTTGATTTCATGTTATAAGCTCCACCCACTTTTAAACTGCAACAAAACTGATGTGCTTTGATCGCAGCAAAGCTAAGATATATCTACGTCGGCGTGACGTCACAATAACATACGCCAACCAATGGGTCAAAATTTGTTGCGTTGGTTGGTTGATATACGTGATTGTGACGTCACGCCTAAGTAATGCCGGACATACCGTTGACCTGCTTATAACGCGTTCATCTGATACGTTTCTGAACAATATACGAACAGACATCCCACACATGTCAAACCACTCGGCAAATCATTGCACACTGCAACTCGTGAAACCACCAAACGCCCGGGTAACGACGACGAGTCGAAATCATCGACAGATCAATACCACTGCGATATGTGATGAAATCCGTTCGTTGCTACTGTCAAATCATCTGTCTGATGACATGAACCATGCTGTTGACATGTACAATGAAACCATTGCGGCTATCATTGACAAGCAAGCACCATTAAAGAACCGCACAGTGATTGTACGACCACACACGCCGTGGTATAATGATGGCATATGATCGCAAAAGTGTGTTAGACGACAACTGGAAAGAGCATGGAGAAAATCTGGACTGGAGTCTGACAGGCTTGCCTACTGCCTCCAGCGCCAGCTCGTCACTTCGTCTGTGCACCGTGCAAAACTTTAATACCACATGAATCAAATTGCTGATGCATCTGGTGACCAGAAGCAGCTGTTCAAGATTGTTGCCAAGCTCCTACACACTGACAATGGCACACCACTACCGCCATGTGACTCATCTGACACACTGGCAACGCGGTTCTCGGATTTCTTCTCGGAAAAGATCTCGAAAATTCGGTCTGAACTGAATCAGAATGTCATCACTGTAAATGCCTCTGCTGATGATGCACCACAGACATGTCTGCTGACTGCATTTGAGCCAGCCACTGAGGCTGAAATTGGAATGCTGTTGAAGTCATCGCCAGTGAAATCTTGTGAACTCGATCCCATTCCGACATGGCTTTTTAGAGACTGTGCGCACGATGTTGTACCTGTGCTCATGACAATTGTTAACCTGTCTCTGAGAATGGGGGTAATGCCTTCGCACTTGAAGGAAGCGCACATCAGGCCAGTACTCAAGAAACCGAGTCTAGACAAAACTGTCTTGAATAACTACCGACCCGTGTCAAATCTACCCTATCTATCGAAGACAATAGAACATGTTGTTGCTGCGAGATTGTCAGCTCACATGTCAGAGCACAATCTCTGTGAGCCCTATCAGTCAGCGTACAAGCCGAATCACAGCGTTGAGACGGTCCTTGTCTGTGTGCAGAATCACATCCTGCACGCAATGGACAATCAGAATGTTGTCATCATGGTTCTCCTTGATCTATCGGCTGCGTTTGACACCGTCGACCATGAAGTGATGTTGCATAGACTCTCACAAGATATCGGAGTGGTCCAAGATGCACTGGACTGGTTTAAGTCATACCTGAGAGACAGAGTCCAGTCTGTCCACATTCATGGTGCTACATCGCCTGCTCGTCCTCTGGTATACGGGGTACCACAAGGCTCCGTGCTGGGTCTTCAGCTGTTCTCCATCTATGTAGCACCAGTTGCTAAGATTATTCGCAAGTACAATTTGATGTGTCATTTCTACGCGGATGATAGTCAAATCTGTATTCCAGTGAAACCCCACCAAGAGGACATTGCTGCGGCTGTCGTCCGTATTGAAGAATGTGTAGCGGAGATCAGGACGTGGATGGTGACAAACTTTTTTAAGTTGAATGGCTCAAAGACAGAAGTCATCGTGCTTGGCTCTGCGCAACAACTAAAAAATTTTTAGCTGCACACGCTATGCATTGGAGACTGTTTGGTCACTGTAACTCAGAATGTACGGAACCTTGGTGTACAGTTCGATGCCGAGATGAAGATGGAGACGCACGTGACTGCTGTCTGTAGATCTGCAATTTTCCATCTCCGAAATATTGCAAGAATAAGATGTTGTCTAACACCTGCAGCGACGGAACAACATACATGTGTTTGTTACCAGCAGACTCGACGTTGGCAATGCATTACTCCACCGACTGCCAGTGAAACAACTAGAACGGTTGCAGAGAGTACAAAACTGGGTGGCCCGCCTTGTCGACGGCGCAAGGAAGTTCTGTCATGTCACACCTCTATTGATCAAGCTGCACTGGCTGCCAATAGCAGTTAGAGTAGAGTATAAGATACTTCTACTCACGCACCGAGGACTAACTGGCTGTGCACCACAGTATATCACCAAATGTTTGAACAGACGTCAGCCAACTCGATTGTTGCGCTCCAGTGAACACAATCATTTATGTGTACCACGTGCATCGCGTCGCTGGGGTGATAGATCCTTTTGCGTGGCAGCCCCAACACTATGGAACTTGCTGCCGCAAAAGCTGACTGCAACAAGAATGACAAACACTGATTTAAATCAAACCTTAAAACTTATCTGTTTTCCCGAACATTCTGTACGGCGCCGTGAGCAACGATTGTTGGAACGGCGCAATATAAATGTCACGATTTGATTTGATATATATTTGAATAGCAGAAATCGTAAACTTGCAAATGATATAAAGATTGTTTGGATCGGACGATTGATTGGATTGTTCATTTTTCGCTCGCTTATCTATTTTTGACTTTATTTATATCAAATGCATTCTACTGTTCTGTTTACACTTGTCATGCCTTGTGTAGACATGGTACTGTGTAAATCAATTGTATCAATATAGACTAATAATTACAGATTCACAATATAGTTGACATCTGAAACAACCAAATGTCAACCATTAGAAGAGTTGACATAGTTCTGCTATACACAAGAAATCTTTATTTGTTTGAATCATTCTAGTATCATCAGCCTATAGTAGAACATACATTTTCAAGAAAATGTCTACATTATCATTACTAAGGTTGTTTTAAATTTCACCAGCTGCCATGTCAAGTCCCTTATAATTATGACTAACGGTGTTCAAAATCATTCTGGTAAATAGCAAATAACAAAAGAGACAAGTTTTCTCCTTGTGGTACCTCTACATCACATGAGAAGAAGGCTGACACAGCCTGGGTCTGTTTTTTCAAAAACTCTTCAGTATCTTTTTCTCTAATTTTGCATAGACATTTCATGTGGTAGTGCCACTATACACAATAAATATGTATTTGATTGAATCAATCTAAGGGCACCTCAGGGTCCCCCAAAATGCAAAAAAATATTGTTTCACTATCTAGTGATGTGGTTTTGAGAGGGACCCTTGAGACTATCCCCTAACAGTAGATTTTGTATATTGTGCCAGAAACAGAACCTGGCAGCTATTCCCCTTCCCAAAACATCTGTCACATGCAGAGTCTGTGTCTTACATGGATATCTGTTATTATGCAGTTGTTTTATATGGAGGTTGTCTTTTCTGTTATGTAATTATAAGCAGGAAGTTTGTGAAATTAGTTATTCTTAGGCCACAGAAAAGTAATTCCCGATTTCTCATCAATGCATGTAATTAAATGTGCCTGTGTCACTGTAGGTGCAGCTGCTGGTGTCAGATAGTGACGTCGAGAACTACAATATGATCAAAGAGTGCCTGGACATCCTGAAGCCGCTGGTGGAGACGTCTGAGCTGTGGGTGTACAAGCCACCGACCACACACAGCAACGCCCCGAAGAAGAACAGGAAGCAGTTGATGGACATCAATGAGGACAACGCAGAGGAGGTGGGTGGCACTGACCACTCACTGACCCCCGTCCACCAGTGTCATAAGGCCACTTCAGTCACTTGGCCACTTCAGTCACTTGACCACTTCAGTCACTTGACCACTTCAGTCACTTGGCCACTTCAGTCATTTGACCACTTCAGTCACTTGACCACTTCAGTCACTTAACCACTTCAGTCATTTGGCCACTTCAGTCACTTGGCCATTTCAGTCACTTGACCATTTCAGTCACTTGGCCACGTCAGTCACTTGACCACTTCAGTCACTTGACCACTTCAGTCACTTGACCACTTCAGTCACTTGACCATTTCAGTCACTTGACCACGTCAGTCACTTGACCACTCCAGTCACTTGACCACTTCAGTCACTTGGCCACTTCAGTCACTTGGCCACTTCAGTCACTTGGCCACTTCAGTCATTTGACCACTTCAGTCACTTGACCACTTCAGTCACTTGACCACTTCAGTCATTTGGCCACTTCAGTCACTTGGCCATTTCAGTCACTTGACCATTTCAGTCACTTGGCCACGTCAGTCACTTGACCACTTCAGTCACTTGACCACTTCAGTCACTTGACCACTTCAGTCACTTTACCATTTCAGTCACTTGACCACGTCAGTCACTTGACCACTCCAGTCACTTGACCACTCCAGTCACTTGGCCACTTCAGTCACTTGGCCACTTCAGTCACTAGACTACTTCAGCCACTTGACCACTTCACTCACCTTGGACACTTCTACAAGTGTCCCTTGCTGATTATCTTAATTCATTTCAATACGTTCCAAGGGCAGATGTGCTGAGATGATGGGACAGAAGTAGCAAAGTTCCCAGTGAATCTTGCTAGATTCTATCTCTGTTGTGATGTACTCATTTGAGTTTCATACGGTTCTTTTCATAACTTTTGTTACAGAATACTAATTTGTGTGCGTAGAAAGGAAGTTATTTGCTGTACAAGTTTTGATGGAGTGTCACCATTGTCCCTGAAGCCAGGACACCAGTGTCCATCAAAGGGAATATATATGCAAATATGGGCATCTCCAAAGCTGGGCCAGACAGAAAGAGAGACGGACATATTAGGGACATGAGCATCACAAAAAAGTGCAAGAAAACACCTGAAAGATGTTCCCAGTAAAGTTTAGTGCCTTCGACATGTGTATAATGATTATAACAACAAGAAATTGTTTTCACTTGTTTTTTTGCTCTCGCTCCTTGTATTAAGTTACATGGGTTCCATTCAATTTCAAACAGTGTCAATTATCAACACCAGTGAGAAGATAGAATACAAAACGCAATATCCTACTGTTTCAAGTTGTCACGTTCGTAACTTCTTTCTCAACATGACCATGTGTCCTAGAATTATAACGTGTGTGCGTTCATGTATGTATAAATCATTTTGCCCAGTAATGGTGACGTCTTAAGTGTCATTTCTCCATACAGCCCCTTCTGGGGCTAACCTAGGAATTGTGCAGTGTGCATTGCGAAGGGTGCGTGAAATTTAATTTAAAAAAATATATATATATTTTGCTATGGCATGTTCACGGGAATATACAAGTGTTGATGAGATATTGTCTGTGCTAGGGCGCCTCACAGGAACTGTCTGAGAAGGACAAGGAGAACAACTACAAGAAGATGAAGGACATCCTTGAGATGCTCACAGAGAAGTGTGTCACCAGCGCTCGGCCAGCCAGGCATGAACAGCTCCTGCTGAAGAACATGGGTGCTCACACGGTCGTTCTTGAGTTACTGCAGATACATCATGAGAAGGTAAGTTTCTTATTTCATATAAGGCTTAAACAAATCTTGTTAGGGAACGTTGGCACCCATACAGTCACACTTGACTTAAGGCCTGACACGGGTACTAAAATCGTGATTTTTCATAAAATTGGTGAAAATGAGATGGTGTCATATCCTTGGTGTTTTGTATGTTAACTATGAATAAAGTTCACAAAAATGTGTCTAAACAACGTTTATTCGTTAATAAAGTGTACCTGTCATAATTTAAAATCCAACTTGTGGCCAAACGACGGCAGTACATTTGAAAATAGTCGAACTTCAAGCCCTGACAACGTGTCCATCCATACATTGTTTGGTACCACAGTAATTGACAACACGTCGTCTGTCTGCTAATCTTGGTCATAGGTCCACCCTTTTCTCCATATTCGGCGTATAGAGTAATATATGCAAGCTAGTTTATGCCGAGCATCGCCTTATTTGGCAAGAAAGATGGCATGCATCATCATCGGGATGCCCCGTAACACGTCGCTGCCGGATGTTGCCTTATATGGACATTGCCGGCAGTGATTTTTACCCACAGTGCAACATGTTGCTACTTCCGACAGTAAACAAACGCATGACGCTCGCTGGCAAATTTTTAGTTACAATGGCGAGTGTTGACGATACTGATCGTTTAGAAGATCGTAAGTGTATGAAATTTCATACGAAGCACAGATTCGGTAAAAGCAAACGTAGGCAAACGAAAGTGCTGCAAATGGCGCGGAAAAACTGGAGTTTGGCGGCGGGAGCACCGACGGAACAACTGACAGCTGTGTCGCGGGAGGGCGGAGATGCCGACGCTGGGGGGATTGAGATGGCTGCTCAAATACTAGCCAACACTTCTATTTCACGCAGAAGTATGAAACTACAAATTATGAAAACTGCTGATTATAAAAGAGGCCAAGAAGAAGCAGAACCAACGCATGTTCATTCCACAGATGTTGGAAATGGTAAGTACTGACTAGTAAATTAATCATAAGACATAACAGTAGTTATTTAATGTAGTTATAGAAAAAAATCAAAATACACTTACAGGCATTCTTTTTTTGCAAATACATTAAAAATGCATGCATTACTAACTTTATAAATACATAATAATATATATTATGTGCATTTATTGAATAAGAATGCAAGCACAATGCCAGTATGAGGTAAAATTTATGCATGTGGATACCACGGATTCTGGTAACAGGAAGTACTGACTAGTAAATATGGTTTACTTACTAGTAAATAAGTCATATAAGTGCCCACATGATGTACAAACTATGCATGTTGATACCACGGATTATGGTAATAGGAGGAACTAACTGGTAAATATGATTTATTGACTAGGAAATAAGTACCTAGATGATGCATAAGCTATACATGTTGATACCACGGATTATGCTAATAGGAGGAAGTAACTGGTAAATATGATTTATTAACTAGGAAATAAATCCTATAAGTGCATACATGATGCATAAACTATGCATGTTGATACCACGGATTATGGTAATAGGAAGTATTGACTAATAAATATTTATTAAATAGTAAGTAAATCATATCACAACTTATGCATGTCGATACCACAAATTATAATAACAAGAAGTGCTGCCTAAAATCAGAAGTGCATTTATTGAAGTTAGTAATTAAATCAAATGTGTATTTACATTGACGTGTTGGACATGCATAGTAAAAAGTTGGATTATTACAAGATATAATGTACCTTTTCTAGTGGTACTATCCTACACATTATTCTTGTGTTGATTCCTTGCATTCTGTTTCAATTTTATTGAATACATGAATGTTTTATAACAAAATATACATTTTATTCAATACTTTTTTAGCTCCATCTCCACGCTGGTGTATTGCAGACATAAACTGTGTCAACTCGCTGTTGAAAAACGTCGGATGTCCAGAATGCCTCGACTCTGAGGCTCTTCAATTGAACGCCATCGACACTGACCGCAAGGGATTTGCAGTACACCTGAAGTTAGCTTGCTGCAAGTGTGCTCATGAGTTCGGCAGCACATACTCTTCACCACGCATTCTCTCCAGCGCCAAGACGTCCCCGTTCACCATCAATGATACCATGGTCCTGTTCTTCAATCGCCTAGGACTGGGTCACACGGCAGTGAAGGAATGTTGTGGCATCCTTGGCATTCCAGCAATGCATCTGACCACATTTCAAGAGAAGGAGAAGAAGATCATTAGCAAGGAGATTGAGGCAACTACTGACGTTGTTCAGCCATTGTGCGTGAGGTGAACCAAGTGCTTGATCCTGAATTTCCAGCAACAGAACCTGTGCCTGTCACTGTCAGTTTTGACGGTACTTGGCAGAAGCGCGGACGTACGTCCATGTACGGTGTGGAAGCAGTGATTGAGGTGGTGACAGACTTGGTAGTAGACTACGTGGTGTTGTCTGGCTACTGTCACAGCTGCAGCCTCAAGCGCCACCAGTTTGGTGAAGACACTGCTGCCTTCAACCACTGGTATTTGGACCATGAAGAGGACTGCTCCATCAATTACCACGGTAGCTCCAACGCGATGGAGGTAGAAGTGGCAAAGCGGCTGTGGGGGAGGTCTGTGAACACAGTGGGCCTTTTGTACACTGGTTTCTTGGGTGATGGTGACTCCAAGGCATACCAGGCGGTAGTCACCATGGCACCCTATGGCCCCAACGTCACCATCGCCAAAGAGGAATGTATAAACCACGCCCACAAGAGAATGGGAATGGCCCTCTTGAAGCTAACAAAAGAACACAAGCTGGGTGGGCGTGGTCACGGACGACTGACAAAAGACAAGGCGATTAGACTTCAGCATCATTACCGCTATGCCATCATGCAAGACGCCAACCGGGATGTCGAGAGCATGCGAACCAGAGTGTGGGCGACTCTCTTTCATTGCATGAGCACCGATGAGGAGCCCCACCACACCCGATGCCCTCAAGGGGAAGACTCATGGTGCTTTTACCAGCGAGCGATCGCCAAGGATGAGGAGCCAGGCTCACATGATGAGCACATCAAGCACCCTATTGCGTACGATGTCGCAGAGGCTATGGTCCCTGTGTACTGTCACATGAGCGACCTAAATCTGTTGAAGAGGTTGCTGAAGGGTAAAACACAGAACAGCAACGAATGCCTTCACTCCGTGATTTGGAGCCGCTGCAGCAAAACCGTGTTTGTTGGGCACCGTAAACTCCATGGTGCTGTTGCCTCAGCCGTGGGTGGGTTCAACGAAGGTGCAGTCCACCTCACCAAGGTGATGGATCTCCTTGCCATCGAGGCAAACGAAATCACGCAAGCCTTCGTCGAGAACCGGGACCGGCTGCGTGTTGTAAAAGCTGAGCGAGCCTCCAAGGAGAGTGTGAAAGCAAGGAGGAAGGAGGAAGGCGAGGGCCGAAAGCGGCAACGAGCACATGAAGAGGATGGGGAGGGTCCCACCTACACGGGTGGAGGCTTCTGAACAGTGACTGTTCACGTGTTTGTTCGTTAAAGTTTATCTTTAAACATGGTTCCAGTGGACTACTTGTGCTGATCATCGATCATTCCTCGCGTCGTTGTGCGAACTCCTGGTTCAACATGAACACTAATTATACATTTTATAATACAGTACATTTATTATTATGTTCTACAAAACATCAGTGTTGCTACAAAGCACACAGAGACTCTGTATTATTTACTTATAATGCAGTATATTGTGTTTGTGTGCGTAATCATGCCTTTAAGCATTATCCAATCTTTGACAGCCGTTTGCCAAAAACGGGGTTTTTCCAATTTGGAAACATCATATCTCTGGTAATAATGAAGCTAGATCAGTGAAGTTTTGACTGGTGTATTCCTTCTTATCTTCTCTATGCAATAACAAAGATAAATGTTTTTGGGATTGTATAGTTTTGATGTCAACTTAGGAAAAGTAATGAAAATTTTTGATTTTTTTTCAAAATAACTATATATATTTTTTATATTAAATAATGGAAAAACTGTAATTCCCTCTTCGTCATTGCATAACATGAAGTGTTGTAATCAGGCAATAAAATAATTACATCGATACCTGAATTATTGTTGGAGTCACAGTGTTTCCAAAATAGGCTATATTTGCTATATATGGTGGCCATCTTTGATTGTTGCTATGGCAATGAAGGGAAGAGGGGGAGCCAAATTTTATAATACAGTACATTTATTATTGTTCTACAAAGCACACAGAGACTCTGTATTATTTCCTTATAATGTACTATACTGTAGTTATGTGTGTAATCATGCCTTTAACCATTACCCAATCTTTGACAGCCGTTTGCCGAAAAAGGTTTTTTTCCAATTTGGAAACATAATATCTCTGGCAATAATTATGCTAGATCAGTGAAGTTTTGATTTCATGTATTCCTTCTTATCTTCTCTATGCAATAACGAAGAGACATTTTTTATTGTATAGTTTTTATGTCAACTTAGGAAAAGTAATGAAAATTTAGGATTTTTTTCCAAAAAAAAATAATGCAAAATCTTTAATTCTCTCTTCGTCATTGCACAACATGAAGTGCTGTAAACAAGCAATAAAATAATTACATTGATACCTGAATTATTGGTGGAGTTACAGTGTTTCCAAAATAGGTTATATTTGCTATATATGGTGGCCATCTTTGATTGTTGCTATGGCAACGAAGGGAAGAGGGGGGGCCAACTTTCTTTTTCACCATCCCAACTTATGTTCTTCATGTGCAATAAACAAATTTGACATATTTCAGAGATTTGAAAAAAATCCTATCTTAGCTGTAATATCAGGCCTTAAAACCGATCCATCCACCACGAGAAGCAAACCTGGGTTAAATTCTTAATTGAATTGGAATTGAATTGATCAACAAAATGCATGAAGTTGATTGGAATTGAATAAACCAAAACAAATTGAATTTAATTGGAATTGAATCCCACAAAGTAAGATGAATTTAATGAATTGATCGAAACGAAAAATAAATTTACAACATTTTTCTATATAAATTGAGACATATAAACTACAAAATATATGTTAAATTGCATGTTAAATATATGCACAAAATATATGTTAAATTTTCGGATGTGTATTTTTAGTCAAAGACCAAAATAAAACAACCAACAGCAGAACTACCAGTATTTACGTGCACAAAAGGATTTGTCACCAGATAAAACAATTCTTTGTCTAGCAGTTCTATTCTCTCAGTCTCTATGTACCCCAGTTTTACTACCAGCATTGAACAGAGCAGCTAAGTGCTAGTTGGAATCACTGCTTATTGACCACCAGGGACCAAAATTACTGTTTTGCAGAGGGGGTGAATTAGCATTTGCCAATATCCAGAGTTCAGCATCCCCTTTGTTCTTTAGCCAGGCTGCATGGTGGTACCATACTGTACTGCTGCTGGTTGTCTGACTTGAGTCACACAACCCTTCATAACACTCAGATTGCAGTACTTGGCACAAGGCCTGCTAAGCATTGTGTGTTATGAGAACAAAGCAGGCATTTTATGATGGACTTCCTGGCTTATGCTGGGACAACCTGGGATATGGGTGCTAACAAGAGCAATTAAATTAATTAAAAGACAATTGTTTGCTTCAGTGGATTTTTACTGGGGCTTCATTGCACATCAATGTGCAGAAACTTAATAAGTCACAACAAAACAGCTATTGTTTGCACAAATGTGATTAAATATACAGTACATATTTAGAATATGACTATCTTATGGAAGAGTTTGTCCAGGTTTATTGTTAAAACAGTGTTTTTTTATTGTGTATGGCAACATTTGGGACCTCCGGTATATTTTATCTGTTGCGCCAAGATTTCTCGTGAACCTTACCTCAGATTGACACATACTCAACATAGATGTCACATATAGAAATGTGAGTGTTTCCATTTGTTTAAATGGTCATCTGTGGCTGTGTTTCAGGAGGACAAGAATATGAAGAAGGTGATGAAGGCGGCTCATCTCTTCCTCCAGAGCTTCTGTCTCGGCAACTCCGACAACCAGGCCCTCATGCACAAACACCTCGACCACTTCCTCAAGGTAGGCTGCCTTGTAACAAGACAATATGGAGCTGTGGAGTGGAGTGCTGTGGTGCTGTGACTTTAATACTGCTAATCGATTTTGAGATTGGCCAACTCTTTTGTGTTGATGCGCCCCTGAGCTTGGTTCCAAGGATTTAAAGGGAGATAGTCTGTTCCTCTGCCCAGAATTGGCCAGCATAGTAATTTGTAACAGGACGTCTGATTTGTTGAATGTGGTAAAATGGGACATCATTGAACATCAAAGGATATTGTGGTTAACTCAGTAAAGTTTGTTTAAATAGTGAACGTTGTTACAGGTTTACTAAATACCATTTGGTGGGCAGTATACCTTCAACATAGTTATTATAGTCTTAAGCTGGCTCTGTTGGCAAAGACATGCTTGTTTTGAATTAGTAATTTATAGTAACAGTTATAAAGATAGACTAAGCGCATGCGCTACGTTCTACCAACAACGACCTGCGTGTGCCGCCATCCAGCAGCAGATACGGCGATCACTCCTTCTCAGTTGTGGCCCCACGGATGTGGAACACTCTTCCATTAGAATTAAAAACAGTCACAGCGCTAGCCACATTCAAGCGACTTTCAAAAATCCACCTCTTCTGTGTAGCATTCCATGTTTAGTTTAGTCTGTGATCTCGTACATGACAGTGTTTTTAAATAATTTATTATCATTTAACTAACTTATTTATGTCTTATGGTGCACATATTATGTCACGTTTTAATTAATGTTATATCCTTTTACCACATAATCTTATTGCCTACGTACCACGGTTTTAGCAATTTATTTATTTTTATTATTATTTATTTAAGGTGGCTGCATCGGCTATTATATGCTTCTTTTGAATTAATCATTTCTAATATAAGTTTTGAAGATAAGCTAACCATTTTTTCTCAGAGTTTGCCTCAGATACTAAACAATACTCCAGACCAAAAAGAATTTATTTTTTTATGTTGTTTAGAGATATTTAAATGTGTTTAAAGAAAATTTTAAAATATGTCAAAATCACCTTAAAATGCCATTTTATTTCATTTTGAGAAACTCCCCAAAAGAAAAATTTGTATGGTTGTAAGTACAAACATGTTATTGACATTCATACAGGTTTTTCTTGTAAACAAATGCATATTAAGTTTGATACAGCTTCATAAACATCTTGCTGCAATGTTGAATGACAACAAAAATCCATACTGCATTTTTGGCACAACCCCTTCACCAAAGATAAAACCATCTCGTGCAATTTTGGGTAAACACAAGTCGAGTTCTTATACCAAGTTATGGCTTTGTAAGTATTGTAGTTTTTATTAAAAAGTTATATTAAGTAATACTTCCTGGTTGTTACCAATAATACAATTGTCACCAGTTGCTTGTTTTTTGTTTAGAAATGTGACTTTTTTACTGGCATGTGGCTTATTTCAACACAGTTTGACAGACACTTCTATTACTGAGATTTCCCCCCAAGGTTTTCCCGCCAAGTTGTCTCATGATATTGTGTTACGAAGGACCATGTGTTGAACTTGTTGTGGTAGACAAGATTGATTGACACCTGCTGGGGTCAGTCACGTGTCATTGCAACTGGCGGCTGAGGTCCAGCATTATCGGAGAATTAACAAAACTACGGCCAGTATTTGGTGATTTGACAGTGTGATGTATTTAGGTAATTATAATACAACAGCATAGTGGCATGAGAATAACCAGACTATTATGATCTGCATTCGTTGTGAATGGATTTATGTTTGAACTGGGCTGACGCACACGTGATCGTCACTATGGAAACATCGTCAATTTCCAAGAATCTGAAGGGACTTTCCACAGACACACTAAAAATACTAGTTTTTAAGGGATTGATTGGTGACATATGGTGATAGTGCCTTGGTTTTTTTAATAGTACACATGTTCATACTGACACCTACTAATGTTCTGTGAAGAAAAAAATAGAGAAATCAACTGACATGATAGCCGGTGCAGCTACCTTAACTAGCTAGTTTTAACATTCATGAATTAATGTATTTTAGCACCTCTGAATGTACTTTTGTCTAGATTTATGGCCATAAAGAATTACGTTTCTAGGTTGTTTAGTAACATTTCCATACTTTAAAAGACAAAAAATGTGTCAAAAATCACATCATAATGGCATTTTATTTCATTTTGAGAAATACCCTGAAAGAAATATTTGTATGTTTGTAAGCACAAATATATTATTTACATTCATACAGGTTTGTTTTGTGAACAAATGCATATTAAGCGTGCTATAGCTTCATAAAAATGTTACACAAATTTTGAAAGACAGCCAAAACATATTTTTGGCACAACCCGTTCCCCAATCGTAAATCAATCCCGTGCAATTTGGCACACATGTATGGCCAGCTTGCATGCCAAGTTATGGCTTTGTATCTATTGCAGTTTAAAAAAAAATCACATTATGTAATACTTCCTGGTTGTCATTGATAACAGACATGTCACCAGATATGCGGGCACATCTGCATAAAATGTGAATTTTTTAATTGGCAAGCAGTTTATTTTAATACAAATTGACGGAGGCATCTGTTTTTGAGATATCCCTGTGTATTCACGCCAATTAGGCTCTGCAATCTGTATTTGTAATGACTAAATTGTCACAAAATCGAGTGTAAGTATTAATAAATTAATAAATTGGCGGTACCCGATTTGACATAGCAAGTTATAGGTTCAGGTGCACTAGGATTCGGAGTGAACGAGAGACATAACGTGACATCAGATATGTATGTACGAGAAGCCAACTGGCATTCCCATTTAATACATCAACAATAAACAAAAGCGGTTCAGTGATAGTTGACCAACCGTTACTCTGCTATGACATTATATTTATAACACCATACATTGTACTCAACGAGTATGCATCCAAATACGAAATTACATGGGAGACAATTTAAACAGCTGGTCACTTACATGAAGACGGGTATACACCGTTGTAAGTCTATGAACTGTAACCAATGAATGTCTCGTGATGTGCGAATGTCTACGTTCGCATCGCCATTGGTCGCGTTCGGCGAGATGTCGGGACGAAGTCGAAAGTCGCTCGGCGTTCGGCGAACGAATTCACGTAGGCGACTCGGGCGATCAAGTAGACAGTAGATTTGCCTTGTCG
Source organism: Paraescarpia echinospica (assembly GCA_020002185.1). NCBI lineage: Eukaryota > Metazoa > Annelida > Polychaeta > Sabellida > Siboglinidae > Paraescarpia > Paraescarpia echinospica. The sequence goes on from CM034531.1 coordinate 18,468,869, forward strand.
ATCCCACGCGAATCACTAGGCGACAACACGGAAACGATGTCACGACATCAGCGATGTCTAGGTCTCTCACGGAGTCTGTGTTACGACAGCTAGCAGACGAAACGGTGGTGGCCTTGCATTCGAAGATCACATCAAAACGGAACTGCAGTCGGTTATCACTCAGTCTTCTTCAACGCGTGAGAAGTGCAGCGTCTCACAACTAATCAGTACTGTTGAAATCGTAGAAGTATTTACTACAGGCGTTGGACGGACACACGTTTCAGCCCAATTCCTGGAGACGAGAGTGCAACACTTTCTTCTGCTCAAATGTTCGTCTGGCCACGAATGGCCGTCCGGCCCTTATATAACTTGACGACCGGAAGTTAGTCTGACCAATTACAACACTTAATACAAATTAAAGTCGCTTCAAAAACTGGCTCCCGAAACCATTCACACTTCGAAGCAATCCATTCAACTCGCTGAGTTTAAAATAGATTTTACGAGCTAAACGTATGGCTATATAAGTGCTCATTCAATCTTTAACTTACGTGAATTACTTACATAATTAATATCACTGGATTCCCTGTATCGAGCCGGATATCACAATATTCATCGTACATTCCAACTCTCATGAATTAATCCATAATTTTTATAAAACACGCACTCTATTCATACGCTACGTGTGACCCTAGTGTTTTTCACACCTACATTTCTGTAAACAACTTAAAAGTTCATAATATAATCTTTTTATAACCACAACATAAGTAGTTTGACAGGTCACCATATTACCAGTCATGTTAAATAATTTCTACAGGTACCAAATTTGGTATACCTAACCGTAGAATTAGTGGTGTACGCTACAAATTAAATTAATTAAATCTGACTCGTCAGCAGTTAAAACGTTACACGCCTTAATCGCCAGAGGGCACCAGCATATACCTCCGCGACAATACATACCAGAGATGGCAGCACCATCCCATCAACCATACTTTGTATACAAACCACTGTTCTAAAGCCTGATTAAATTCTATACTAACCACTTTGTGACATAAATGTTGAATGACTTCGTGTTGATGACTGGCCTACAGCCCCACTTGCTAGCCTGTGTTTTGGTGGCACCTGATTGGTCAGGGGTCAAACCCCGGTTACTGACAAATGTCGGCGTTGTCGAGTGTCAAACGGCGTTTGGTCGCAAAACAAGAACACTACCACCAGCATTGGTTATTTAATATCGCGATGCAATTATGTAATCATAAAACAAGATATGGGTATCAGAATAACGAGATTATATGATATGCGTTCACAGCGAGCGAATTTACACTCGCAGACATCTGCGCTGGTGTGAAACTGACATCATCGTTTCTACGGAAACGTCGTTGTAGTTTCCAAGATTTGAAGGGGAATTCCACTGAGACACACAAAGTAGTAGTTTTTAAAGGACGGACTGGTGCCATGTTTTCTTTTGTAGTACATATGTTCATACCAATACCTACTAATGTTACATGAAGACAAAAATAAAGAAATCAACTGACATGATAAACGCCCCTGGAACCTTAAGAGCATTGTATTAATTTATAAATGAAATACTAGAAAGAGGCTGTCTCTTTTTAAGTGCGAAAGAAGTTACATATTATTAAGTGTACCCTGCCTATGTGTGTGCAGGGTGATGGCTCATCAAAGCAGGCGAACTGTGACACGGACATGCAGCTGATCAAAACGGAGACGGTGTGTGCCATCTTCAAAGACAACATCCAGCTGTGCAACGAGGTGACAGAGCACCTGGTCCAGGAGTTTGTACACAGCATCGAGACGAACGGACACCACACAGAGTACCTCAAGTTTCTGCAGACAATCGTCAAGGCCAATGGCACCTACATCCGCAAATGTCAGGACATGGTCATGTCTGAGGTAGGTCAGGACACAGTCATGTCAGGATATGGTCATGTCTAAAGTAGGTCATGACATGGTCATGTCAGGACACATTCACATGAGGACACTGTCATGTCTGAGGTAGGTCAGGACACAGTCATGTCTGAGGCATGTCAGGATATGGTCATGTCTGAGGTATTTCAGGACACGGTCATGTCAGGACAAGGTCATGTAGAGGTATGTCAGGACAAAGTCATGTCAGAAGTTTGTCAGGACACGGTCATGTCTGATGTAGGTCAGGACACAGTCATGTCAGGACATGGTCATGTCTGAGGTATGCCAGGACATGGTCATTATTGGGATAGGTGCCGTAAGTCAACAAGTCTCATGGTCAAAGCCCATGTCATTGTCATCCATCAATACCTACACAGGGTAAGCCCACCAATATCCCGATTGGATGGTGTCGTTGCTATTACTGCAACTTGCAATATTTTATTTATCCAAGTGTGATACTTTCCGGGAATATTAACAGGAGACATTGTCGTGTTCCCAGAGGTTGATGCATTTATTTTACGCGCTCATCATTTGCGGAGACTGTTTTTTAATAGACTTCATTTAATTACACTTTGTTCTTTCAACAGACTTTATAAACTAGATACTCAACATTCTTCAAGTTAGTTTGTTTTATTAACTGGAATTATTATATCTACGTGTGAATTTTATCTTTGGAATGTCATTATCTTGTTAAAATGGTTTCACCAGTACTGATGACGTCTTATGACGTAGAATGGTGTCATCATACACTGTTTACTGTGCTAGCTCACTGTTCATTTGGTGTCACTTGGTGATCCGTGGTGAGCTGGAATTGTCTTGTCTGTCACAGACAGCTGAGGTTTACAATCGTAAAGGCCAGGATCTTGTAATGAAGGCGGTCAGTACAATATGTTTGTGCGTGTGGCACCATTGCTGTGTTTTCCCCCCTATTATCACCCACCGACTGTTCCTAGGCACTTACCACAGTAGCATACATCTCGTGTGGCGCACATATTGTAAATACTTCAGACCAATCTGAACATAGGTGAGATTCAAAATATACCTTTTCATTTCATGCTTAATGGATATGTTCAGATTTAGGGATATGTTGATATTTTAAGGATTATTATTTAACTACTATAATTTATATACTTAAATTTGATGGTAACCCACTGCCGATCTAAGTTGTTTGCTCAATGTAAATAATGTCTTTTGAACTTGGATTGCTATCAAGCTTCATGTACCAGTTAACTTAGTGAATAATTACTGTGATTTAAAAATTAAACATGGTTTTATTCACTCAGGTTACCAATCAAATCGATAGGTTTATTTTACAGCCATAATTTAGAGTTAATAATGGCGATATTTCTTATTTTCCGAAGTACAAAATATGAATGCTATTAATGCAGAAAAAAATAATAATTGAAGGTGGGTATATATTTGTCTTATGCCCCAATCTTAGCACCATGATTGTACAGAGAGATGGTCTGAAGTATTCTAGTTGTTGTCAAATAAATTAACTTATATGTGCTACACAGAGATCTATGTCAAACACAGAAGGGGAATCTCTAGTAGTGGTTTTATGTTAGAAATGAGTCACACAGAAGATTTTCTGCACCCTCAACTAACATGGCTATCTGTCTGATATATATATATACTATATATCAAACTTCTTGTGAATATAAACCACCGTTACTCCAATGACAGTAAACATATCACAACGAATGTCCTTTGAAGTGCAAGAGTGCGATTGTGATTTCTTTAAACATCTTCAGGATAATAGTACACATTTTTTTGAGTTTGTTAGTAATTCACAAGCGTTATTTTATAATCTTTGTAATAACATAATATAACAGGTTCTCATGACAGTCCTTGTCATTGTAATACAGTAGTTGCAATCGACACACTGTCTTTGTAACATCTACACAGACAATGCTGCCATTTGTTTCCCAATATACCCAGTCAGTGTTGTCTGGATAGGGTATATTTAAAGTTAACCCCTCACTTTAGCCCCTGCTTAGATGGTTTTACGTACATTACTACTGGCATTGTGGTGTTTTCCCTTCCTCTTGCATGAACTTGTAGGTAGCTGCTCTCATAGACACGTAAGTGACACTCATCTATTGTATACAGCTGCCTGATGATTGGTGATCAATTCACTGGGTTAACTTCATCATTTTAAAAATGGACACATCTGTGCAGCCGGTCTCTACATTTCATTTGTGGTTGCCTTCATCAGATGGAATCAGGAAAAATGTATTGTTCCAGTGATAACATGATAATTTAGACAAAAAACTTGATTATAAACATATCCAAAAGTGTAAAGACAATCAGTAAGCAAAGTGCATTTAATACATTTAGCAGTATAAAATGGAAAATGAATGTTAGCTACTGGATGGCGATAATTGTCAAAATATAAAGAGCACGTTAACATTGTAGTTGTGTCAAGAAGAACAGTTGTAATCATTTGTGAATATCATCATCAAGTTGGACGAATACATAAATAACGATTATTCTTATTACACAACTATAAACTCGAAACTCATTTCAACGTTCCAACCATCATCAGCAGTCTTCATCAGAAACTGTTTTCCTCTGCTCACGTGAACTAAGGAGGCCATTTGGATCCCAAAGACAACACAAACTATGATTAGAGAACAGACGAGATACTGGCTCAATGACATGTGGGACAGCCTTCTCACCACATCGTCTGGTGAGCAGAGGAAGAACAGTTCCTGATGAAAGCCACCGAAGGCAGTTGAAACATCAAAGTGAGTTTTAAATTTATAGTTGTGTAATACGAAAAATCGTTATTTAATCATAATCGTGACTACAACATATATGCCGCCTCTTCAGCTGGTGAATGCGGGTGAGGATGTACTGCTCTTCTACAATGATCCGGCGTCGTTTGAGACCCTGGTTCAACTGATGCGCAACTACGTGCCAGTGAGCGGAGACGCCAGCAGTCCCCTTGACTACCACATACAGCTGGTGCGGCTGCTCGCGTACTGCACCGAGGGAAAGAACGTCTTCACAGAGATCCACTGCCATGCCCTCCTACCCCTTGATGACATTGTCAAGGTCGTCACACACCCCGACTGCATCCCAGAGGTATGTCATAGGTGTCATCTGAGCTAAAACGTTGATGGTCAGTAAGACCTTCAACTTTGTAAAGTTGGTGGTAGCAGGACCCTAAAGACCTTCCAAGAGATATCAAGATGGTGTTCGATTGAACAGGTCTGCCAGGGAGTAAAGTGTAAAGCTCTTTGAGCAATCGTGAGGGTTGGACACTGCACTCTATAATGAGTGCGGAGTGCAGTAGTGCAGTGGCTAGAGCTTCGGACTTTCGACCAAGAGAACCCGGGTTCGAATCCTGTGCTGTGGTGTCGAACCTTGGGAAAGTTCATTCACTCTACATTGCTCCAGTTCACTCAGCTGCATGAATGAGTACCTGGCTATAGACAATGGTGGATATTTGTGTACAAATAGTCTTTAATGCAGCTGGATGCTTCCCAGCAAAGTCGAGATGGTGTTTGATTGAACAGGTCTGCCAGGGAGTAAAGTGTAAAGTGCTTTGAGCAGTCCCGAGGGCTGGATACTGTGCTGTATAAGAACTTACCTTTATTTAAACTTTTACATTTTTACACGTGTACAGTTTTTATAGATTTATTGTTTTTGCAATTTTCTATGACCTTTGATTGTGTGGTGAGCATTATAATTCATGACAATAGCTGCAGATTAGTTTCTGTGAATTCCTTGAGAATGCCAATAGTTCTCATTAAAATGTTATAAGAAGACATTTATGCAGTTCCATTTAATGTTACTGTTTACTCAAGCCATGTTATTGTCATGTTGGATGGTGAACCTGTGAGGTAGTCATTGTGTCACAGGTAAAGATGGCATACATGAACTTCCTGAGTCACTGTTACATTGACACGGAGGTGGAAGTGAAGGAGATCTACACCAACAACCACATCTGGACACTCTTTGAGAAACTACTCACTGACATGGCCATTGTAAGTAGCATCTGCCTTTAGAAGATTGATGCATCGACAATTACTGTTACTGGCTGTTGTAGGCAGTTTATGTTTTGTGGATTTTATAGCTTGGCCTGATTGACCTTATACGGTGTCTGGACAGTGGAACATCAATGCGTTTCCATTTGAATGTCATAAGACATTTCTTTTTTAAATGTGCTTTTTCTCTTTAAATGATATGAGCAATGATGAACTTTGAACATTTTAGTATAGTCGCGCCTCGTTATAACACGATAGTCAGGGTACACGAAATGAATCCGCGTTATAAACGGGGCGTGTTATAAACGTGGCGCGTTCCCGTATCTGACGTCAGGGGTGCTACGACGACGACGACGACCGACACCGCTGCTGCACGAGGAACACCATTGAAGCCAAAGTGTGCACGTGGCACAGTCTACACGCAGTTTATGAAGCTTATTCAACTGCTAGCCAACGTCAATGTGTATTCTGTTTAAATGCCATACACTGTTGGACACTGTTGAATCTTGAACTGAATAAAATTCATGAATTGTGTACCGTTTTTAAATAACGAACCAACAAGCCACGGTCAACTGAACGATAATATGGTACCGCTAACCTGACCTGGCACTCCGCAAATGATTTGACAAATGCTGTGTTAGAATTGTTTAAGGATTTAAAGCTATAAGTACACTCACAATTGGCTTAACTTCATCTTTTAATCAATATCAAAATACCAATTTAGAAAGCACATTTACCGTGCCGAAAAATATTACGATTCACCAATTCACATGTGGTTGACGAATTAATATTTTGGCGCACCAGTACAGGCAGTAGCTTGGCGTTCATCGCAGCGAAAAGCTAATATTTTATTTGTTACGCAATGTTAGCTTACTGATCTTGCCTACTAAGCTGTATTAAAACATATTTAACCCATTCTTAAGCAAGGCATATTTGTGAATTTCAATTGCAATTTACAAGCCACCCGGCGCCGAAACCAGGTGAACTCAGGATCCACGGAAGCCATGAGCATGACTAGCCGATTGGAAACGATTCGTTTGATGTCGGCGCAAAACAGACAATACTTCGCTCCACATTTACTGTTCCTAAAGTTAAAATTGATCATAATTATAGTCAAAGAAACTTAGACCTTTGATAGCATTGGCAGTGCAGAATAAACAACGGCAACGTAGTGACGCACCTCACACTTGATTTGTTGCAGTTGTACGTCAACGTTAAATTTATCGTCCGCCAACTAGTCTTTCAGTATACACATGTCGTGGACAAAGACGGGGATAACTTCACACAAAACAATTGACAGTTATTACTGTGTTAATATAGTGTGTCATAGCGCCCATTTTCCCCCTGGCGGCAGAAATTCGGGGTCCACAACTGACCACATTATAACCGAATCCGCATTATAATGGGACGCGACTGTATCTGCCTTTAACTATTATTATTATTTATTATTATTCTCTCTTAACTTGTCATTTTTAATTAGTATTAGTTGTTTTTTATTATGCTTATCTATTTACTATTGATTATATATATAATATTTTAATGCTTTTATTTAATAATCTTAATAGCTACATGGCATGTTTTTAGGATTGTAATGCGCCTAAGAATGGTAGTAATTGCCAGATTTATGGTGCAGAGAAATACAGTTAAATATTATTATTAATTCATCAATGTTAGCTCCATATAATGTTTCTGTAACAACGTTATTTACAATATATATGTGTGTGTATATATATATATACATTGTTGTATTTCACATACATACATCCGACACCAAATTAATTAATTTTTCCACACACTCAAAAGCTTTCAGATATATCTAATGGTAGAAGATGTTTGAACATCCTCTAAGGGTTGTATGGGTTTGCTATTCTGCGGAACTCTGATATGCTGTAATTTGTTTTTGTTACAAGTAATTTGTTTTAGGTGAGACATTTACTTAACCCAGATATCTAGTCATCTTGATTGCAGCATATATCATGTCTCCCTCATGTGGGAATTGCATGTATTTTTGTATCATACAGAATGGTAGAAGCTATTTGGAGCGTACAACGGAACATTCTGTGCTGGCATCAAACTTCTCCATAGACATAGGATTTAAGCTACCATAACAAAAATGTCCCCACTTTTTTGGTTTAGATTAGTCTCTCTTATTTATGTTATTTATCGGGGATGTTCTTCTGCTGCCCACCAGGTGCGCACTGCGACTCACGACCGTCGACACGCAGACACGGTCCTTGAGGAGTACGTGAAAGTCTGCGTGATGAGTGTCATCACCACCTTCTTCAGTTCCCCCTTCTCAGCTCAGAGCATCTCCGTTCCCGTGAGTCGCATTTGTAGTCGCGAAAAACAACTTCATTTCTCCACGTTTTCCTTTAATTGCTACCAGCTATCGTAAACAAACCGTAATGGGACTTTCACGAGGAATTAACAGACCACTGCTACTTTTTATGTGATGTTAGCACAAGCAGATGATGCAAGTTGGCACGTAGGTATAGTGGGGGGGATCTCCCACCATGAGATCCTATGAGTGGGAGATCTCCCATCATGAGATCCTATGAGAGAGATCTCCCACCATGAGATCCTATGAGTGGGAGATCTCCCATCATGAGATCCTATGAGTGAGAGATCTTCCACCATGAGATCCTATGAGTGGGAGATCTCCCACCATGAGATCCTATGAGTGGGAGATCTCCCACCATGAGATCCCGTGTGGGGGAAATCTCACACCATGAAATTTCATGTTTTTTTCAAGATTGAACAGATGTATCACATGTAGGTGGTACAACCTACCAATGCAATGTATTTTACGTGAATTTTGCATCCAGTAATTTCCTTTGCAGAATCACTAACGTTTCAGTCTAAGGTATGACTGAGAGCTGTAACACTATTGTTTCAGTCATAACCTCATTGCGAGTGAGATCTGTAATGGTTCTGTTTCAGTCACGCCAGCCAGTATTTGTGAACCTGCTGCAGGAAGCCTATCTTCTGTTACAATGTGACTGGTTGGAGCAACGAGCCCACATACAGAAATGTATTGAGACGCTCACTGACGTAGGTAAGTTCTTCACGGAGGTTTTACACAAAGAGAGCAGGCGCTTGTTTCTTTTTGTTCAAGTACAGTAATACATGTCTGGTGTATTTTAGAGATGATTTCAGACATGTCCTGTTTTTTATATCATCCCTTATGTGTCTTATGTAGTTTTGAGATGATCCCGTACATGTCTGGTGTAGTTTTGAGAAGATCCCATACATGTCTGGTGTAGTTTTTAGATGATCCCGTACATGTCTGATGTAGTTTTGAAATGACCCCATACACGTCTGGTGAAGTTTTGAGATGATCCCATACATGTCTGGTGTAGTTTTGAGACGACCTGTTATATGTCTTGTGTAGTTTTGAGATTACCCCATACATGTCTGGTGTAATTTTGAGATAATCGCATACATACATACATAATGTTTGGTGTAGTTTTGAAATGGTCCCATACATGTGTAGTTTTGAGATGACCCCTACCTGTCTGGTGTTGTCAGCGACGAAGCGGGCGATCCCGATCCCTGAGAACCTGAACATGCAGCTGGAGAGACACTTGTACAGCTCAAAGGTGGCGAAGAAACACGGCGGCATCTGGAAGAAGCCAACCCATTTGAGTCACAATCAGCAGATGAGCAACCAGAACAAGTGTAGGACCATCCTCGATGGCTTCCAGGTGAGGCGGGAACAAAGTTCTGTGTTTGTGTGTTACCATCATAGAAGCTTTGAAACTGTCACTCACTCTGATGATTCTCTCAACGATTTTAATAATTGTACACAAGCTTTTATTAAACCACCTGAGCATAATAATTCAACTGTTCACACATGACATACATAAGTATATGGGACAATGAGTCAGATCTTAGAGGGCACAACGCAATACATATTTTTAAAAAGATGCCAAATAAAAACCTCTTGTAACTGACGAACAGATTATGGAATTGCCTTCCACAATTTATGGTTGAGACTCCATCAGTATAGTATTTTGAGGCTAAAATTTACAAGTTGTGGCAAAACCATTAAACTGTCCCACCCCTATCCTGCACACACCCAGAATGGATAATAAATATAAGAGCTAGCATGAAAGCCTAGAAGCTGGAAGAAGACCTGTAAGAACCTGCTTGTTAAGCTCATATCTGTAATTTCAACTACTAGCACTAGCAGGCTCATTGAGGAAGACTTCAGACGGCATGTGTTTGTGACGTTGTAGAGCACCGTGAACCTACTAGATAGCCAGTTCCGGCCGCTGGTGCATGGTGAACTGTCAGTCTTGGTCGACGTCTTGCACCACCCGGAGCTACTCTTCCCACTAAACACAAAGCCCCGACAGATGTGTGAGAGTGGGGGATTCATTTCACGGTGAGTGCAGCCACAAACGCACACAGGAAATGTTCTCGGGTGTTAACCTGTCAGTGTGCAGCACCATCGTCAGCGAGTCACCAACTGTTTATATTGCGAATGTTCATTCACCAAATTTAAACAAACATTTTGCTATGTAGATACACCATCTTTTTGGTGGAATTCACTCACCATTAAAATTAAGTTGTAAGAGTTATAACGAATTGCCATCATTAGGTGAAGACCTATATTTCTAACCATGCTCTTCACCAGTAAATACTCAGGTAAGATCAGACTAGTGGGGGCTTATTTCAACATAAGATATTCAGGCATAAATTTGTGGCCAATTTTATAACTGTAACATGTTACACACATCCTAGGGACCATTTCACTAATATTCTTACTCTATCATAACCCCATTTTTACCATTTACAAACAATTTTGCTTCTTAACAGTGATCTTGTACACTGAAAACTGCCAACACCAGGTTGCGTTACCAGGACACTTTGCCAATGTGTCATCAAAAATAATGTCTTCGGTGATTTGGCTGCGGCTTTTCAAAATTTGAAAAGGCTCCTTAAAAAATAGAGAATTCAATTTAATGATGGATTTTCCTTACAAGCTCATTTCATAGTGAAACGGCCCCCTGATATGTCTGTCCTCTGTAATGTCTTGTATGTTGTAGTCTGTTTCATAGTGAAATGACCCCTTGATATGTCTGTCCTCTGTAATGTCTTGTATGTTGTAGTCTGTTTCATAGTGAAATGACCCCCTGATATGTCTGTCCTCTGTAATGTCTTGTATGTTGTAGTCTGTTTCATAGTGAAATGACCCCCTGATATGTCTGTCCTCTGTAATGTCTTGTATGTTGTAGTCTGTTTCATAGTGAAATGACCCCCTGATATGTCTGTCCTCTGTAATGTCTTGTATGTTGTAGTCTGTTTCATAGTGAAATGACCCCCTGATATGTCTGTCCTCTGTAATGTCTTGTATGTTGTAGTCTGTTTCATAGTGAAATGACCCCCTGATATGTCTGTCCTCTGTAATGTCTTGTATGTTGTAGTCTGTTTCATAGTGAAATGACCCCCTGATATGTCTGTCCTCTGTAATGTCTTGTATGTTGTAGTCTGTTTCATAGTGAAATGACCCCCTGATATGTCTGTCCTCTGTAATGTCTTGTATGTTGTAGTCTGTTTCATAGTGAAATGACCCCCTGATATGTCTGTCCTCTGTAATGTCTTGTATGTTGTAGTCTGTTTCATAGTGAAATGACCCCCTGATATGTCTGTCCTCTGTAATGTCTTGTATGTTGTAGTCTGTTTCATAGTGAAATGACCCCCTGATATGCCTGTCCTCTGTAATGTCTTGTATGTTGTAGTCTGTTTCATAGTGAAATGACCCCCTGATATGCCTGTCCTCTGTAATGTCTTGTATGTTGTAGTCTGTTTCATAGTGAAATGACCCCCTGATATGTCTGTCCTCTGTAATGTCTTGTATGTTGTAGTCTGTTTCATAGTGAAATGACCCCCTCTGTAATATGCCTGTCCTCTGTAATGTCTTGTATGTTGTAGTCTGTTTCATAGTGAAATGACCTGATATGTCTGTCCTCTGTAATGTCTTGTATGTTGTAGTCTGTTTCATAGTGAAATGACCCCCTGATATGTCTGTCCTCTGTAATGTCTTGTATGTTGTAGTCTGTTTCATAGTGAAATGACCCCCTGATATGTCTGTCCTCTGTAATGTCTTGTATGTTGTAGTCTGTTTCATAGTGAAATGACCCCCTGATATGTCTGTCCTCTGTAATGTCTTGTATGTTGTAGTCTGTTTCATAGTGAAATGACCCCCTGATATGTCTGTCCTCTGTAATGTCTTGTATGTTGTAGTCTGTTTCATAGTGAAACGATGCGTCTGTCCTCTGTAATGTCTTTGTATGTTGTAGTCTGTTTCCTCTCCCTGATATGTCTGTCCTTCTGTAATGTCTTTGTATGTTGTAGTCTGTTTCATATAGTGAAATGACGATATGCCTGTCCTCTGCTTGTATGTTGTAGTCTGTTTCTAGTGAAACACCCCTGATATGTCTGTCCTCTGTAATGTCTTGTATGTTGTAGTCTGTTTCATAGTGAAATGATATGTCTGTCCTCTGTAATGTCTTGTATGTTGTAGACCCCCTGATATGCCTGTCCTCTGTAATGTCTTGTATGTTGTAGTCTGTTTCATAGTGAAATGACCCCCTGATATGTCTGTCCTCTGTAATGTCTTGTATGTTGTAGTCTGTTTCATAGTGAAATGACCCCCTGATATGTCTGTCCTCTGTAATGTCTTGTATGTTGTAGTCTGTTTCATAGTGAAATGACCCCCTGATATGTCTGTCCTCTGTAATGTCTTGTATGTTGTAGTCTGTTTCATAGTGAAATGACCCCCTGATATGTCTGTCCTCTGTAATGTCTTGTATGTTGTAGTCTGTTTCATAGTGAAATGACCCCCTGATATGTCTGTCCTCTGTAATGTCTTGTATGTTGTAGTCTGTTTCATAGTGAAATGACCCCCTGATATGTCTGTCCTCTGTAATGTCTTGTATGTTGTAGTCTGTTTCATAGTGAAACGACCCCCTGATATGTCTATCCTCTGTAATGTCTTGTATGTTGTAGTCTGTTTCATAGTGAAATGACCCCTTGATATGCCTGTCCTCTGTAATGTCTTGTATGTTGTAGTCTGTTTCATAGTGAAATGACCCCCTGATATGCCTGTCCTCTGTAATGTCTTGTATGTTGTAGTCTGTTTCATAGTGAAATGACCCCCTGATATGTCTGTCCTCTGTAATGTCTTGTATGTTGTAGTCTGTTTCATAGTGAAATGACCCCCTGATATGTCTGTCCTCTGTAATGTCTTGTATGTTGTAGTCTGTTTCATAGTGAAATGACCCCCTGATATGCCTGTCCTCTGTAATGTCTTGTATGTTGTAGTCTGTTTCATAGTGAAATGACCCCCTGATATGTCTGTCCTCTGTAATGTCTTGTATGTTGTAGTCTGTTTCATAGTGAAATGACCCCCTGATATGCCTGTCCTCTGTAATGTCTTGTATGTTGTAGTCTGTTTCATAGTGAAATGACCCCCTGATATGTCTGTCCTCTGTAATGTCTTGTATGTTGTAGTCTGTTTCATAGTGAAATGACCCCCTGATATGCCTGTCCTCTGTAATGTCTTGTATGTTGTAGTCTGTTTCATAGTGAAATGACCCCCTGATATGTCTGTCCTCTGTAATGTCTTGTATGTTGTAGTCTGTTTCATAGTGAAATGACCCCCTGATATGTCTGTCCTCTGTAATGTCTTGTATGTTGTAGTCTGTTTCATAGTGAAATGACCCCCTGATATGTCTGTCCTCTGTAATGTCTTGTATGTTGTAGTCTGTTTCATAGTGAAATGACCCCCTGATATGCCTGTCCTCTGTAATGTCTTGTATGTTGTAGTCTGTTTCATAGTGAAATGACCCCCTGATATGTCTGTCCTCTGTAATGTCTTGTATGTTGTAGTCTGTTTCATAGTGAAATGACCCCCTGAAATGTCTGTCCTCTGTAATGTCTTGTATGTTGTAGTCTGTTTCATAGTGAAATGACCCCCTGATATGTCTGTCCTCTGTAATGTCTTGTATGTTGTAGTCTGTTTCATAGTGAAATGACCCCCTGATATATCTGTCCTCTGTAATGTCTTGTATGTTGTAGTCTGTTTCATAGTGAAATGACCCCCTGATATGTCTGTCCTCTGTAATGTCTTGTATGTTGTAGTCTGTTTCATAGTGAAATGACCCCCTGATATGTCTGTCCTCTGTAATGTCTTGTATGTTGTAGTCTGTTGAAGCACACCGAGAGGTTACTGGAAGAGAATGAAGAGAAACTTTGTATCAAAGTGCTCCAGACAGTCAAGGACATGATGACTTTGGACTCGGACTATGGAGAGAGGGTAATGTCTGCCATTCTCTCCACTCTTATTTATTCGGGGAACATGAAGTGTGGGTTCTTTCTGCTACTGGTGTCTACTATACTTGGCACATGCTTTGCTGACTGCAGAGCTGGCTTTGGTTTTCTCATTGTTAGAACTGCATACTAACAATGCATCGATTGGAGAACAGGCTATGGTTGGTGGAATAACTGGTACTCCGTGGAGGAAGTGGTGACAACCAGGCTCCTTTCATAGAGCCGTCTGTCTTCAGTAGATAGAGTAGAACCTGTCTTGGGAGAGCGCTTGTTGGTGAGGAAGCCTGTCTTGAGAGACCACTTGTGCCTAGGCATAGTGATGGTCACTTTGAACAGGTTCTACTGGGGATTGCGTGTGTTTTGTGTGTGCAAATCAATTGTGAAATATGTGCCATGCCACTGGATACAAATTTCATTTGTATTTTTGCAATGGTACAATGCCAGATCATGTGTTTTTGAGACAGCTTTTGAACTAGGTAGTTATATTCTGATCTTCGAAGCAGTCAAGACAAGCTACGTCAAAGCTGCGTGGAGGACGAAGTTGTTCCAACCACGCTGCAGATTAGTTTCAATGAGACTTACATGTGTGAAATTACTAGCAAGTGGTGTTTTGACAAAATTGTTTCATCAAGTGTTTACAGAGTAAATACAAATAATTATTTGTGGCCTACTATATTGTGGTAACAAAAACGTTGTGTAGATTTTTATTTATTTTAAGTTGACACGTTTGATTTCTGAGTTGTATCCAAAGCAGGATTTGCAAGTTTGTGAAGATACACTACAACAAATGTTTATTTTGACCAATAGTCTAATATAATATATAATAATAATATGTTCCAAATGTACATAGATATATAAACATAACATCAGTGAAATTTGGCATATTATTATTAGTAGTATGATATACATTTGTTGCATTAAACAATTTGTAACTTGCGCTGAAATTAATAATCAAATTTTAGATTAGGTATATTATTAAAGTGGATCAGGACGACTCCTATTAAGACTAGACAAGATCGCCGTCATAGGAGCCACTTTGGCAACTAGTCTGGGTGAGCACCAGGACTGATTTGAGTAGACCGCTGCTTAGATTGATAGCTGAAACAAGAGTGTGCTGCAGTCTGTAGTTGCTTCTTTCCCTCTGTCACTGTTTACAAAGGTGGACTTGAAGGCGCTCTCTAGCAAGGAGCTGCACGATTACAAGCGGGTAAGGCCATTGTCGTCATAGTTTCTCGTCTTTTGTTGTTCGAATCCTTCCTCGGATCTCCTTTCACTGCTGTCTTCGATGTTGTTGTCCAAGGATAATCTGTTGTGTTCATTCGTGCCTGACAAGTTTTGTTCATATTCTTTCTGCTTGCTTTGGAGGATGGATTGTTTATTTTTAGTGTTATGATTTTTTGTGGTTATATCTTAGGACATCTTCTGTGTATTTATTTGTCTTTTATTAGATGTAATTTGTTAGTAACTTACTTGATTCAGTGTTCTGTTGTCCTGTCTAACCTTATTTTAAGATTTCCTGCATCTTTGTGTCTGAAATAGATGGTGACTTATTTGTATTCATTCATTTATGCCACCTGTGATGTTGTACATTATGATGTTTGAAATGTGTTTCAAATTCCGAAGCTAGTTAAAATGTATCTTCAAAATCAGAAATGTCTTTGCTGAAATTGGTTTTATGTAGAGTTCAATGTTCACAAGTTGTGTCAGCGTTAAGTAGAGTCAGACAGAAGGTATTTACTTACTTATTGTCCTCATGTGTAGGTGTGGCACATAAGGCTCACACAAGATACTGCCTTTTCCCTCTACCTTGGACTAGAGGATGTTTCCAACTGGAATATTTAATGCTCAGTTTTCAAACTTTGAGATGATTCTGTGGTGACGTCACCGTTGTACATTTTGTGCCAAACAATCATGTTGACAACATGTTCCGTTCAGACAGAGTTGTGAGATATCTGCCATTGATCTTTTAAACCTGTTCTCACCCTAAGCACAGTCAACAGGTAATTAGTTTCAATCGTTTATTTTTTCTCTTTTAGATAACGAATCGTACACAAATGTTGCCCTATCATGTGGCACAGTATTAGAAACAGCTTTCAATTCCCAAAATCTTTTCTGTCCTCATACAAGCATTCTCAAGTTTGTGTTTCAATATCACGCGTTCACCCATTTAACATCACATGTCTATTACAAGATTCAGAAATATTAAGCTGGATTAAGTTGATTGAAATAAAGTCTCCCAAACCCCTCATGGCTATCCTAGCTGCCTCCGACCTACAGTTGTAACATTCTTGTAACAGCCTGTCCACATCTACAGCTGTAACAATCTGTAACCACATCTGTAACATACCTGTAACATCTGTAACCACATCTATTGCTGTACCATCTATAACTTGTAACAGTCCCTGTACCCTCACCTACAGTTGTACCATCTACAACTTACCTGTGACAGTACCTATAACGACACCTACAGCTGTAACATTCTTGTAACAGTCTGTCCACATCTACATCTGTAACATACCTGTAGCATATGTAACCACATCTATTGCTGTACCATCTATAACTTGTAACAGTCCCTGTATCCTCACCTACAGTTGTACCATCTACAACTTACCTGTGACAGTACCTATAACGACACCTACAGCTGTAACATTCTTGTAACAGTCTGTCCACATCTACATCTGTAACATACCTGTAGCATCTGTAACCACATCTATTGCTGTACCATCTATAACTTGTAACAGTCCCTGTACCCTCACCTACAGTTGTACCATCTACAACTTACCTGTTGCAGTACCTGTAATGACACCTACAGCTGTAACGTACTTGTAGCAGTCTGTCCACATCTACAACTGTAACATACCTGTAACACCTGTAACCACATCTATTGCTGTACCATCTATAACTTGAAACAGTCCCTGTACCCTCACCTACAGTTGTGCCATCTACAACTTACCTTTTGCAGTACCTGTAATGACACCTACAGCTGTAACGTACTTGTAGCAGCCTGTCCACATCTACAACTGTAACATACCTGTAACATCTGTAACCACATCTATTGATGTACCATCTATAACTTGTAACAGTCCCTGTACCCTTACCTATAGTTGTGCCATCTACAACTTACCTGTTGCAGTACCTGTAATGACACCTACAGCTATAATGTACTTGTAGCAGTCTGTCCACATCTACAACTGTAACATACCTGTAACATCTGTAACCACATCTATTGCTGTACCATCTATAACTTGTAACAGTCCCCGTACCTTCACCTACAGTTGTGCCATCTACAACTTACCTGTTGCAGTACCTGTAATGACACCTACAGCTGTAATGTACTTGTAGCAGTCTGTCCACATCTACAACTGTAACATACCTGTAACATCTGTAACCACATCTATTGCTGTACCATCTATAACTTGTAACAGTCCCTGTACCCTCACCTACAGTTGTACCATCTACAACTTACCTGTTGCAGTACCTATAACGACACCTACAGCTGTAACATTCTTGTAACAGTCTGTCCACATCTACATCTGTAACATACCTGTAGCATCTGTAACCACATCTATTGCCGTACCATCTATAACTTGTAACAGTCCCTGTACCCTCACCTACAGTTGTACCATCTACAACTTACCTGTTGCAGTACCTGTAATGACACCTACAGCTGTAACGTACTTGTAGCAGTCTGTCCACATCTACAACTGTAACATACCTGTAACATCTGTAACCACATCTATTGCTGTACCATCTATAACTTGTAACAGTCCCTGTACCCTTACCTATAGTTGTGCCATCTACAACTTACCTGTTGCAGTACCTGTAATGACACCTACAGCTGTAATGTACTTGTAGCAGTCTGTCCACATCTACAACTGTAACATACCTGTAACATCTGTAACCACATCTATTGCTGTGCCATCTATAACTTGTAACAGTCCCTGTACCCTCACCTACAGTTGTGCCATCTACAACTTACCTGTTGCAGTACCTGTAATGACACCTACAGCTATAATGTACTTGTAGCAGTCTGCCCACATCTACAACTGTAACATACCTGTAACATCTGTAACCACATCTATTGCTGTACCATCTATAACTTGTAACAGTCCCTGTACCCTTACCTATAGTTGTGCCATCTACAACTTACCTGTTGCAGTACCTGTAATGACACCTACAGCTGTAACGTACTTGTAGCAGTCTGTCCACATCTACAACTGTAACATACCTGTAACATCTGTAACCACATCTATTGCTGTACCATCTATAACTTGTAACAGTCCCTGTACCCTTACCTATAGTTGTGCCATCTACAACTTACCTGTTGCAGTACCTGTAATGACACCTACAGCTGTAACGTACTTGTAGCGTACCTGTAACGTGAGCTATGTGAGTACCAGCTGTGTCTGGCTTGCAGCAGTCCTCCAGTCATAGTGACGCTGCTGCTGATGCCGTTGATACTGCTGTTGATGCTGGTGTTGATGATGACATTGCTTATTCACCAGTACAGTTGAAGACCGCATGCAAAGTAAGACAGCTTGTCATTAACTTAGCATGGACACACCCTTGGCCGGCCTCTGTCATCTGCCATTGTCTGCAGGTCTCACTCCAGGTCTGTGGCTGTGTCCCTCTCTTTCATATCTGCCGGCTCAGTTAGCATATAAAGGTAATAAACATAAAGAAACAACTCATATTTTTCCTGTAGTAAATAGTGTAAATGCTTGGTGCTCATTTGTGAAAGTCTCGCTGCTTTGCATCAAATCCCTTTTGTTGGGTTTGTCTTTTACCTAAGGAAGCTGTTTGGTCTTGCTGTTGTATCCTCAAATATCTGACCTGATTGTTTTGTTACAGTAAGTAACGTCATTCGTTCTTTTGGCTTGGTACTGTAAGCTCAAATTTCCTTTTTATTTAACGTTAATGTATGTTTTCCTGGCATCTATAAACTATATTATAAGCTTAATGTCTTAGAACTTAGATTACCTTCTTTTAGGTTAATTCTCTAAAACATCATAATAATGATATAATGATGATATATATTGCTTTGGTAATCTAAAGATTGAATAAATGACAGTTGTACAATCCACTTCATGACTGAGGTTAGTGCAATAGTTTAGACAAGTGCTAAGGCTAAGCAATGCCATGTGCAATTTAATGGGGTGTTGTTAAGTGAAGCAAACCTCTGGTGTCATCACCATAACTAAAACTACTTGGCCCCAATCCTTAAAATCAACACCGGACATGATGAATTGTCACCAATAATCATTATGACTGCATTGGAAGTCACCAGTTTTGCATCCATGTACAACTTTAAACAATAGCTAATGGAGTCAAATATGCATACTAGCCGCACAAATTTATTGCAATAGGCTAAATTAGTTTGTAAAAATATGTGATTTGTAAAGAAAAAAATAAAGTTTTCAAAGTGAGAAATGATCCTACCTTAGGTGGAAATGTCCTGCCATGATGTAGGGGATGGCAGGACATCATCCACACAGCCACAGTAACCTGTAGTGTATGCCACAGACTCAGTGTAGATGTTAGAGGCTGGCTGGTTGAAGCAAGGACTGCTGCCTGCTGCTGCTGCTGCTGCATTCATTGACTGCCAAAGCTGCCTGGGCTGCTCTAGCTACACGTTGATGCTTTGTCTCTTAACATTAACATCCACAGGTAGACGGGCGAGGCAATACACACACAGGAAGCACCTACTTCTACACTCATTTATGTATCTTAATATGTTGCACCACAAATGAATTTGATCTGGTGCTATATCAAATAAAATATATTATTATTATTACCTGCAGCCTCAACTAGTTTATTACGTGCAGCCGTGCCTCAACTAGTTTAGTGAAGTTCTTAGGTTTATTCTTTGTGACGGTATATAACGAGATTGCCGTCCAGTGCAAAATATCATCCGGCAAGAGAGTCCAACAATGTCTTGTTGATGTGTAATAATGTGTTTATAAACTGCTGCTGGTTATAATACAGAACTTATGAGATTTGCAGACTTCTATGATTTCAGAACCTTTTTTCTTCTGATTATGGTTTTAATATTTAATTTAATATTATTTTGTTTGTATAGTATACATGGCTTTGGTATAGGCAGGTTAACGTGCACTTCTGCTTGTTGGCCAAAGGCTTTTGGTAATGTCAGGATATCTAGTGGAAGACTGTCCAGGGGAGAATACGAGACACAATAACAACATTTTATTAATAAACATATTGCACTTTTCACAAACTGATGCAAGCATCCATTATAACCAAGTTGTGTGTGTATGTGTGTGTATGTGTGTGCATGTCATGTATTGAATGTCATTTATTGAATCATTGTTCTGCCTTGATGTAGAGTGTGAGCTTGTGTGTGTAAGCATGTGATAAACCAACTGCTGGGTGTAAATGATGTACACCAGTGTACACGATGCATACCATTGTGCACAATGCACACCAGTGTACACGATGCACACCAGTGTACACGACGCACACCGGTGTACACGATGTACACCGGTGTAGATGATGAACACCGGTGTACACGATGCACACTGGTGTACACGATGCACACCGGTGTACACGATGTACACCGGTGTACATGGACTTATGAGACAAGGTGCGTACCATACACAGGTTGTAGTGTCATCAAGTAGCATATATGTAAACAAAATTGTGAAACTTTAGTTTATTTTTTGAATCATATAAATCCTACATACAAACATAATCAAACAAGTATAACGGTGATATAATATATGATTCCTGGCTGACAGCGGAGCCTATTAAGGCTGTAACCAGTTGGTTTAAATGATAATAATATAAAATAAGTACTTGAACTGTAAATGAACTGGTCGCTATCAACCCCACAAATATCTGTATAAACAATGTAATAATAATGTCACATGCAGCATGTTGATAAAGTTTCTGTAATAGCCCAGGTATGTAAAATGGAACAACAACAATAGTAAATAATAACTGTTCAATTAAATTGTATAGCAAACATTTGGTGATACCAACAACTGACAATGACTAGAATATGATTACACATGTAAATAGGTGTTTCATAATGAATAAGGTTCTGCTACTACTTCATACCTACTTACAACAATTGCTTTTAGTGATAATACAAAACTTTTAGATTGTTTTTGTTTTGAGTGATAGTTGGAATTGTATTCCAGATCAACGAGTCGCTGCTTATTCAAGGAGGTTCACTATGGCTGTGACATTTGCTCTGAACACAGCGCCACCCTTCTGTATACACTGACACGTATGAACTACACAATATATGTTAAATTATAACATTTTCGGATGTGTCTTTTTGGTGAAATAAAACAATGATCATCAGAACTACCAGTTCTATATGCACAAAAGGATTTGTCACCAGAAAAACATGGGCTGCAATTCTTTGTCTAGCAGTTCTCTGCTCTCTCGGTCCCTATGTACCCCAGTTTTACTATCAGCAAAGGACAGAGCTTCTAATGGCTAATTGGAATCACTGCTGATTCACTGCCAGAGACCAAAATTACTGTTTGCAGAGGGGTAAATTAACATTTGCCAATGTCCAGAGCTCAGCAACCCCTTTGTTCTTTCTAAAGCCAGACTGCAAGGTGGTACCATACTGTACTGGTGCAGGTTGTCTGACTTGAGTCAACATAACCCTTCATAACACTCAGATTTCTGTACTTGGCACAAGGCCTGTTTAGCATTGTCTCTTCTGAAAGCAGGAATTTTATTATGGACTTCCTGGCTTATGCGTAATCAAACAAAAGAAAGGACTATTGTTTGCTTCACTGGGGTTTCATTGCACATAAATGTGCACAAACTTAATAAGTCACAACAAAACAGCTGTAGTTGCTGACTGAATTGAATTATAATTGAATTGGAATTGCATAAAAATGAATTGAATTGGAATTGATCCTTTTTGTGAGTATGTTGAATTGAATTGAAATTGATCTTTGATAAATACACAAGAATTGGAATTTATAAAAGTGAATTGAACCCAGATCTAGTAGAAATTTTGATCAGTTCCTATTATGACCTGATTCTTTGAGTCTTATGTAATATTGACTCATATCGTTGAATAGATTAAATGAAATTTGTATTAGGAATTTGGTATATATATATATATATATATTCAAATCAGATGTTATTCTTTCATACAGCAAAAGGTACTTTGATGCCACTAGTACGTTTTTTATTTACATTTACCTTGTAATGATCCTGTTGATGGATTAAAAACTTGTGCCATAGACACATAGAAGACAAGGTATTATAGGTACAATGACTGTCCATTTTGTTGCGGTTGCTATAGCAACAGTGATATGACAGAACATGAAATGTGTTATTTTCGTTGTTGGTGTTGTTGCTGTTGTTCTTAGTGGTATTGTTGTTGATGTTGTTGTAGCAGTTGTTATGTCATGGTATAGTAGTCAACAACCATTGCAGTGCCACAGAATGTGTCACTCTCATGTTTGTTGTACACATGTGAATGAACTTGCCCTGCTATATAATGCCTCAACATACCTGCTGTCTAAATGTTCATGCACACAGACACACGCACACGCACATACACACACACATGCACACACATACATACATACATGCACACACAAATACATGCACACACATATACACATACATACATGCACTCACACACATGCACACACACACATGCACACACATACATACATACATGCACACACACACACATACATACATGCACTCACACACGCATACACACACACACACACATGCACACACACACACACACATGCACACACATACAT